>JAJJWW010017372.1:0-146519 GCA_023531295.1 Papaver armeniacum
AGACAACAATTCATCAACTTGTTTTCAAGTATATCGTGTTCCTTAGGGATCATATTGTAGTGTGGAAGATTAGGCAAACTTGCACCAAGGATTAGATCTATTTGGTGTTGAATATTTCTCACAGATGGCAACGAATCGGGCATATTATATGGTAAACGACGCAAACTCATCTAAAAGAAGGACCTAACTTGAATAAGAATAGTCAGCTTAGGAAGGTCGGGAGTAGAAGGTTGTACAACTAAGGCATAGAGAAAATTCGATTCTTGTGCATTAGCTAAGATGTCCTGGGAAACCAACATCGTAATCTCTTCTTGTTGTAGACTTGGTTTTAGGTTCTCATAAATGGTATCACAGGATGATTCTATTTCCATTGGCCATGAATGAATATGTATTAGCTTTACCTCCAAGTAATATATGGCAAGCACTAATATCCAAAACATCACAAACCACCTGTCTCATTGTAAGTCCCAATTTTAAACGTTACGAGATATTGAGACTCCACATTCTTCTTGTTGTTGTTGTCAATCCAACCAATAGAATATGGGTTAGGATGTGGATGAGTATCTATTTGCAGCGTATCCACCAATCTGGATGAAACAATGTTTTGACAACTACCACTGTCAATGAACATATCATAGATTTTGTTTTGCACACAGCATTGAGTGCGCAGCAAACGATTATGAGTTGGATAGTCAACTCAGGGAACAAAAATAGATTTCGAACAACATAAAGAGGCATAGTCTCCTTCATCACCTTCTCGCATATGTAGGTATATCTCCCATATTTCCAATAACTTCTTCACTTTCTTCCTCATACACATCAGTTGAGACTTTTCTTCGGCCATCAAGGTACGCCCACTTCTACATTGGTTTGATGTATGACCTGGTTTGCATACCTTATAGCACTTGTTGTCGAGTTGGGTATGCATAAGTGGTTTTGAGGTTTTGGTCTAATGGGTGGAGCATTATTAGGTCAGGGTGAGGTGGTGAAGTCTTTGGAAGTGGGGTTTGTGAAGAAGATGGTTTGGATGGTAGTGGTAGTGGAAGTAGGAGAAGTACTGGATTTGGTATGGAGAAGGTTGTTTGCCTATTAGAAAAATTTTGAAACGAAGGTTTTCTAGGGTAAGAGAATGAGGATTTTTGGGTATGGTTGTGGAGAAAGCATTAAAGATTCTATCTTTAAAGCATTATTAATGACAACATGAAGAGAAGTGTATTGTTGAGTAGCTAACCTTTCTTGTATACTTCAATCAAGTCCATGATGAATCGCCTAACCATTTGATCAACCTGTCTCATTCAAATTGGTTCCTGAGATAGCAAACTAGAACATCGTTACATATTATTGTAATCGTGCGGTTTCCTTATACAGTTTGCAAACTTATGAACAAGGTTTGCACATAGTCTCGAGGAAGAAATCTTCTTTTCAAAAGTTGTTTCATGGCTGTCCATGATTGAACCGGCCGCAATCCTTGATTGATCGTTTCTATTTGAAGATGATCCCACCATGAGAGAAGTTTGGTCCAAGTAAACTTGAAAGCAACAAGCTCTACTTGTTGATCTTCGGTATGCGCATATAAGCAAGGAAGCGATCAACCGTGGACACAAACCAATATAAGAAATCTTCATGTGTAGAGTACATCAGCTTTGGGGCGATAGTTTTGTGGATTTTCCATGTTCCTTTGTCACGCCAAGTGGTATGGGGATAATAATATGGCTCATAATCTTCAACATCAATTGCTTAACGTTTTGTAGAAGATTTGAGCACGTTTTCGTGAGTAGAGTAAGAAATTGAAATATTCAGAATTCAAATTGTGAGGTTGTGTAAGGTGGGCAAGAAGAATAATAGGGAGTGGATTGCAATGAATGATAATATGATTTATTTTGAGAGGCGTAACGGCTAGAAGAAGGTTGGGAAATAGTTTCAGAGGGGTTTGAAGATGACTGGTAGAGGGGGTGGAAGTATGGGGATGGATAATTTCATCTTGGGGTTTTAGATTTTTCTCCAAGTACCTTCTTTCCTTCATCTTTCCCTTTTCTCCATGAACTTAGTAAAAATATTTTCGATCTTTTCGATTTTGTTTGTGATATCATCGAAACGTTCATCCATTCCGTGGTTATTTATTTTCAATTGATTCCCATTGCTTTCACATCAGGCTTCTAGGTCTTTCCTCAAACTAGTCCTTAACTCTTCAATCTTCTTATCACCCATGTTAGTGGAGGCTCTCAATTGAGGCTCTGGTACCACTAACGTAGTGGAAGCGCAATAACTTGGATCAAGGATCCAAAGATAGTGAAAACTAGTGTGAAATCAATAGATTCACAAAAGCTATAAGAAAACTAGAGAAAATAGCTAAATAAAATATCTTTGATAAATCAAATAAGATAATAATGTGATTGTGTACATTCGCAAGGCTAAGCCTTCTTATATAGGCATCGCTATTTCCTAAAAGTAATAAAACTAGAAAAGGAAATCAAATTAAACTAGAAACTAAATATGTTCTAGAATAGGGAAATCATAATTTAGGAAATAATAATAGAAATAGAATACGGTTTGACACTAATGTCAAGCGGGGGTGACTTTTGTCTAGATGTTCTACATCACTTAGATTACTAAACAATAACTAATTAACATAATAATAGTAACACAATGTCTTCTAACAACCAAAATTATAATTTTATTAATTGATAGTTTTCTCAATGCCATTGAGGATCTTGATACTTCCATATCAAACTAATATATATATTATCCATCATTTCCATAAGAAGCTTCGTATATGAATAATTAACATATCCTCAAGGTCGTGGTGTCCAATAGATGGGTGATGTCCCACCCACCGTCTTCAACCCGTAAAATAACTTAGAGTTTCAAAACTCACGTGCTTCTAACCCGCCGAGAACAAATTGGGCGCACCCGCCAAAATACGGATTGAGTATGGATAAAAAGTCACGCGTTTTTGGTGTATTTGCTCACCCCTAAGATTCAGCCCACCTAAGGTGCCAAGCAGGCACTAATTGCACCGGCACCAAATAATACGCACAAGTGAAGGAAAGCGGGTGAAAACCAGTCTTGGTCCAACAAAGAGCGGAAAAAGTCACATCGCTGAATGCATTTATTAGGCCTTTTCTATGCACATGCCAAAACATGGTATTTTGGCATATATGCACCCACTATGGGTATGCCAAATCATAAACTCATATGCCAATATGTTTTTCCGGGCATATAGGCATACAGCGTAGTTTCAGCTGAGCGATAGAGTCTTGATCGCTCGATGGTCAACCAATCGTTCGACGGTCATTCACTCGACATTGACTTGATCAGCTTATCGCTCGATACTATGATAATCGCTCATCAGATCTTCATCCAACGGCTAATATTCCCCCTCTATACTACCTCAATTCTAATCTCATTTTAACTCACACGAGTAATTTCTTAATCTTAAGAATTTCTCAATCTCTCAGAATTTCTTAATCTCCAATTCTTTTCATCACTCTTCCAATTCCTTAGAGAGCATGTGGCTGATAATATGAATGCAGGTGAGTGGCATGGCAAACCACCGTATTAGGAGAAGTCAAATTAGGAGATGTCAAGTGGCGAAACCTAAAAATTAAAAGCTATGCAGAAGATGAATGTATTTGCTTGGAATTATATTGATTTGACATCGGAGCCAAAAGTATTTGATCACCAACTATTGCAGGAAAGATTTTTAAAATTTCAAGAACAAACAATGAACCTACTGGCGTTGGTAGTGTTTGATTTGGTTCAACGCTTCGGTATAATTAAGCGAAGTTACTAGGTATTTTGCTTTACTTCGGCGAGAGGCCCAACCTGAAGTGGTGAAACCACGATGGAATTTCAGGAAAGGTGTCGTGTGGAATATCGTCGCATCTACGGGCAAAAATTCCATTTTGAAGATATTTGCCCCAATATTGTCCAACATTTGTGTTGTAATTTCTCAATTGTCCACTTTTAAAGTTTTAATATTTGTTTACAATTTTTAATATTTATTTAAGTTTAAATATTTGTAATACTTTTAATGTTTAAGAATATAATTAATATTAATTTTCAACAATATTCGTCAAATTTTCAAATTCATTAAACTTCACAAAATTAAAAACTTCAATATATAATTAAAATAGTCATTTTACAAGACATAAAACTAGACAATAATTAGAAAGACTCTAAAATTTTTTTGGAACAATGTTCTTCATCTTGTTCATCTTCTTCATTTCACTAAACTTCCAATCAATGCGCTCATGAACTAGTCTCCTTTGTTTATCTTCTTCTTTGGCTTCAAATTTGTTTTGCCTTGATTTTCCTTGCCTTTAACCTTCTTGGCCTTTCTTAGTTGCGGTTTTGACTTGGTTGATATCCAAAACTTGGAGACTTCTTTGCTTCTTACTTATTTCTTTAAATCTATCACATATCTTCTCAACGGCACCTTCAAGTACTACTCGAGGAAAAATCAAGTTGTGTTCTTGGGAATCAAGTTGGGTTAATTGTGTCATTTGGATAAAATAGAAGAAATAAATTAGATTGAGAAAAGAGAATAATAGATTGAGAAGAAGAGAAATTTTTGTGTAAAAAATTTGGGGTAAGTGTTGAGTTTGAAAGTTACCTATTTATAGCGATGAAGAAATAGCTGAATTCTATCGCTAGAGTGAATATCGCGGCCGATATTCATAATATCAACAACGATATTCATAATATCTACAACGATATTCATAATATCGACAACGATATTCACTTTATCATTGTCGATATTGTCAATATCGCCGTTAGGGATTCGATCGTCACGGTTTCCCATCAGGCGCAAATGGTTTGGCATGCCACCTGGCATGCCAAACACCATTTTTTTGGCATGTGCATAGGAAAAGGCCTTACATAAGATAATCTTGGCTGAAGTTCTCCTTCCCGTTTGAGCCCACAAAGAGGATTGTACTGTCAGTCTTGGGAGACTGACAATTAAGCGAGGTTTTGGTCTTGGACGAGTTCTAGCCCTAGTTTGGGGTTTCGGCGCCTCCAAATGTGTATCACCTCACATGAGAAGCCTATAAAACCTCAAAACCCTAAATCAAAACAACTTACTCTTTTTTTTTTCCTCTTTCTTGAGGATTTGTTTGTTGCCCCTCTCCTGTAGTCAGATCTGTATAATTTTCTCATTCTATAAAACCTCTAGAAAATCCTCTTCTAAACATCCTCCACAGAAGTATGAGGTGAGGAAACCTGAGGTAAACTTTAGTTGAATCTCGTTTTTGTTTAAGCTTTTTGGAACATGATGATCACTGATTGTCGCCCCAGTCTTACAAGCATATAATGCTTAATGGTGATTGACTATTTGTTATCGATCTGATTCCATATGTTTCTTACTTTCCTTATGTTGATTTTAGATCTGGAAAGGCGACAGAGAAGTGAGGATTTGTAGCCCATTTTGCTCTCTGTAAAACAGAATGATGATCATTTTACATGCACTACCATCTGATCTCTACTCTATACCAGATTAGTTCGATTTTAGTTTTATTTTTTATTTTTTGAGTTTTTAGGGTTTCAATTTTCTAATTCGTGATTTGTACAATCAGTGATGAATTATTGTCCTATTTCCTGAGTTTATCAGTGATTATTCAACAAATATCACCATCTTTCGACTGAGGTTGTACATCTCAACAATTTTTTGTTGTTTGATTTATGTTGTTTCTATAATTATTTTGTCTAGAAAAGAAATTCGAGCTGTGTTTGTACAATCAGTGATGAATTATAGTCTTTTTGTTCTGAGTTATCAGTGATTATTCAAAAAATGAGGTTGTACATCTCACCAAGTTTTTGTTGTTTGGTTTATTTTGTTTCTGTAATTTTTTTTTTCTGTCTAGTTGTTTGTATAAATTATTTGATTAAGGTTTCTAGTAATCGCCTGAGGTATCTGATGCTCTGACTAATTATAGCTGGGTGTCTCGTTTAGATGGCAAAAATTGAGAAAGATTAAACAGGTCTTGCGACACAGGGGATTCAAAAAATTGTTATCTACTTGTTACTAAATTCCTGCTTACATTTTAATTTTTATGATATTATGTACTTTATTAGGACTTGAATATGATGATAGGTATTGTCGCCCCAGTCTTACATGCATCATTGATGCTAGATGGTGATTGACTACAACTGTTTCTGATTCAAAATTAAGTTTCTATGGATAATAGGTATTACCAGTCCTTCTGGTCTATAGAATGATTTTTTATGTTTTCATGTTAGTTGATGCTATGTTATGATTTCGAGAGAAATGAAGATTTGTTACCCATCTATTCTGTATAAGGATGATGACTTTTTAACATGCACTACCATCTGATCTCTCTATGTGCCTTTTGTTTTGCTTAAAAACCCTGAACAGGTTGACTTACATTTTTCCTAAATGTATTTATTGTATTTTGCACAGCCTTTTGGCTCGGGCAATTGCTAGGCGAGACATTTCTTGCGTGTGATGACATTATTGTTGATTAGAGTCTCTGATTTGGGCTCTTCACCTAATTTGACGACAAACCCTTGGCTGTCTGAGCTCTTCTAGTCTCTTAATCTTTGTTTTTCAATTTTAAGGTTTAATTGATAGTTTACAGTGTAATTGATATAAGTGATTAAGATTAATTAGTTGATAAAAACTGCACCCATTACCAATTCGGGAAGATTGACATTGGTTCTTCTTAAATGTATTAATTGTATTTGCACAGCCTTGTGGCTTGGGCAATTGCTAGGCGAGACATTTCTTGCAGTGATGACATTATTGTGGATTAGAGTCTCTGATTTGGGCTCTTCACCTAATTTGACGACAAACCCTTGGCTGTCTGAGCTCTTCTAGTCTCTTAATCTTTGTTTTTTTCAATTTTAAGGTTTAATTGATAGTCTACAGTGTAATTGTTTTAAGTGATTAAGATTATTAGTTGATGAAACTGCACCCATTACCAATTCGGGAAGATTGACATTGGTTTTTCTTAAATGTATTAATTGTATTTGCACAGCCTTTTGGCTTGGGCAATTGCTAGGCGAGACATTTCTTGCGGTGATGACATTATTGTGGATTAGAGTCTCTGATTTGGGCTCTTCACCCTAATTTGACGACAAACCCTTGGCTGTCTGAGCTCTTCTAGTCTCTTAATCTTTGTTTTTCAATTTTAAGGTTTAATTGATAGTCTACAGTGTAATTGATATAAGTGATTAAGATTATTAGTTGATGAAACTGCACCCATTACCAATTCGGGAAGGTTGACATTGGTTCTTCTTAAATGTATTAATTGTATTTGCACAGCCTTTTGGCTTGGGCAATTGCTAGGCGAGACATTTCTTGCGGTGATGACATTATTGTGGATTAGAGTCTCTGATTTGGGCTCTTCACCTAATTTGACGACAAACCTTGGCTGTCTGAGCTCTTCTAGTCTCTTAATCTTTGTTTTTCAATTTTAAGGTTTAATTGATAGTCTACAGTGTAATTGTTTTAAGTGATTAAGATTATTAGTTGATGAAACTGCACCCATTACCAATTCAGGAAGATTGACATTGGTTTTTCTTAAATGTATTAATTGTATTTGCACAGCCTTTTGGCTTGGGCAATTGCTAGGCGAGACATTTCTTGCGGTGATGACATTATTGTGGATTAGAGTCTCTGATTTGGGCTCTTCACCCTAATTTGACGACAAACCCTTGGCTGTCTGAGCTCTTCTAGTCTCTTAATCTTTGTTTTTCAATTTTAAGGTTTAATTGATAGTCTACAGTGTAATTGTTTTAAGTGATTAAGATTATTAGTTGATGAAACTGCACCCATTACCAATTCGGGAAGGTTGACATTGGTTCTTCTTAAATGTATTAATTGTATTTGCACAGCCTTTTGGCTTGGGCAATTGCTAGGCGAGACATTTCTTGCTTGGTGATGACATTATTGTGGATTAGAGTCTCTGATTTGGGCTCTTCACCTAATTTGACGACAAACCCTTGGCTGTCTGAGCTCTTCTAGTCTCTTAATCTTTGTTTTTCAATTTTAAGGTTTAATTGATAGTCTACAGTGTAATTAATAATAAGTGATTAAGATTATTAGTTGATAAAACTGCACCCATTACCAATTCGGGAAGATTGACATTGGTTCTTCTTGAGATAATGGCTTGGGTTGCTATATCTAATATGTGGCCATTCTGATTCATGAGTTTTCAGTATCATGTTATCCGGGAAACTCCACACACATCCATGTATCTATTGTGAACTTGATAGCATTCCCATTTACTTACCTTGTAAACCGTGATCTTTTTCACCTGTGTAACATTTTATGTCCTGCAATCCTGTATCAATTTCACAAAGAGTAACAAAGTCTTTGTATCAATCCTGCAATCCTGTATCAATTTCCCAGTGAAAATCTGAACCTTAAAATTTTGTAAACGTTGAACGGTTACAAATAAAATACTGTAAAAATTATAGTGTATTCCGAGAAATTAGAATAAATGACAAGGAGAAATACAAGTAGAGGGCAAGGGCCTATGGAAGATTTTTGACCATTTCCGATCATTTTGAGATCATGAATTTGCTTCAACCAATCACTCCGAAACGAACTAAACCGAGGCATTAATTCTTGAAAGGATCTTGCTTTAATGTTCCTATTCTTAATTCTTGCAAGTCTCATCCGAGCTGATTACTCACTTTGTTCCCCAATTCCCCCCCCCCCCCCTCCCTCATTTTTTTTTATTACTCACTTTGTTCCCCAATTCCCCCGTGTCATTTTTTTTGGTTCCACCTATTAGCCACCCACATTTCTCCTATTTGACACCCCTTTAAAATGTTAAGTAATTCTATTTTTCAATTTTGTAATTTCCTAATTACACCTACAAAAGTCAAATTAAATTTCACCACTCTTCTTATTATTCCTCTTCTACGTTAACCCTCATTTTATGTTGTAGTCATCAGATGGAAAAGCTTCCACTTGGTTTGTCAAATTAGTTGCATCCATTTGGACAGTTGGGGTATTTGACAAGAAAGAGATTGTGATTTAAACAAATGGAGAACTGGACTATACCATCAGTTATTAGCGGGCGGAACTGAGTGGATTGTTGGTGCACGAAAACATAAGGAGGCTTTTACATCTGTTTATGCGAATGAGATTACTTCGAAGTTGATGTTTTTGTGCCTCAGTTATCGGACCTTGTTAATCTTGGACGGTTACGACATA
Source organism: Papaver armeniacum (assembly GCA_023531295.1). Classification (NCBI taxonomy): domain Eukaryota; kingdom Viridiplantae; phylum Streptophyta; class Magnoliopsida; order Ranunculales; family Papaveraceae; genus Papaver; species Papaver armeniacum. The sequence continues at coordinate 9,188 of JAJJWW010017372.1, forward strand.
GTTTTCCATTAATGGTAGGTGGGTGGAGATGGAGAAGAAAAAATAATTTGTAATTTAGGGTTTATGTTTTCTTTGGTGTAGTTATTGAGGTGGTATTATTGTTGGGGGTAAACAAAAAAGTCAATAGGTAGTATTTAGGATATTTTAAAAATTTATAGGCGGTAAATAAGATAAGTTAGGGTGACAATTTATGTGAGTAGCAGATAGGGAAACTTTTTTTTTTTTATTTTTGACCGACACTATTTTTACTCTAAATGAATAATTTATATTGCAAGGGAAACCGTATAACTGCAAGGGAAACAGTGTGTGTTCTAAACTCAATGTTGATGCTGCTTAGGATAACTACAAGGCAGGATGTGCAGAGGTTCAATTCAAAGGTTGTGGCACTAACTTTCAAACTGTTTTAGATCCCATGGAGGCTGAAACAAGAGCAATATTGTTGGCTTCAATTTGCTGTTGGGACTTGTATGAAAAATGTGATTATTGAAGGTGATCTTGAGAAAGTTATCAAGATGCTAACTGATGAGAAGCCCCAAATACCCTGGAGATTACTGCAGATCGTCAACCAGATCAAAGCTCAAGCAAGGAAGCTTAATGCTGTCAAGTTTACCTATATCAAAAGAGATGGGAATTCAGTAGCCCATACTCTGGCAAAATATGCCTTATCAAACCACTCTAAAATGTGGTGGTTTTCGTCCCAACCCCCTTCTTGTATCAAGTCTTGTCTACAAGACGATAAGACAGCTTTGTGATTTCTTTCTCCTTTTTGCGTAACAAAAAAAAAAAAAAAGTGTGTGTTCTTAACCTTTTTAAATGTATATATTTGTTGTTTCGAGGCAGCTATTTGAATAGCAGCCAGGGGCCTTCTTCTTCATAGACGGACCAATTCGGTGGTGGATGAATTAATCAAAGAGACCCATTGTCTGTGTGAAATTTTCTGCACATACAAAAGTATATTATACGGCTTAAGTTCCTTTTTTAATAGAAAAACCTCAAGTAGTTGCAGCTTTACAGGGATTCACCAGAGACGTGAATTTTTGACCGGGCATTTGAATTACATACATCAAAGCTAGAGATAATACACACCTCAGCTTGAGCAATAACACCCAAACAATAAACAAGTTTAAATGGCATTGTTTGGATTGTTTGGCGTGAATCTGTCTGAATCGGGCATCAGAATCTCGGTGTTACAAGTGATTTTTGTTGCTGAAGTTGTTGCTGTCGGTGCTGTTGCATTAGTTGTTGTTGCTGCTGTTCCGGCTTCTGACAAACAGATCTTTTATTAGCTGATAACGTCCTAACGAAACTGAGAATGTAGTTCTTTTAAGAAGCTTATTTTTCCTACGCCACGGCTTGTAACACTTTACTGCATTTCTCAACCTGATTTGAGATAACCCAACCTGATTTCAGATAACAGTGGAGATGCCTTCTCCTTATGTGGTTCCAAAATTCAATTCGCTTTGGTCGGGCTTATGAATGTCACATTCAGTTTTTAATATATATTCCTTCTTGGTAAAACTGCCAATGAAACAACATATAACTGTGACAAGTTAATCCTTCTGCTTTCTTCAATTAGTAATACTACAGAGACTTACCATGCTAGATTTGATATCCTTATCGCAGGTTCCGAATGGAACTATTATTGTCTCAATAAGGAGTTTGTCCTTGCATTCCATATCAGAAGCCACCACAGGTGCTTGCATACGAACTATATTACATGGCACCAAATAGAACAAGCATTAATTAGAGAATTATAAAATTTACACATTCAAGAAAAGGTACCAGACATGTATACTGTACATAAATACCTGTGATCTCACGAGTAGACTTTGGACGAACAATGCCAATGTATGGCGACGTAGGGTATTTCTTCGCAGCCGTGGCTTTTAACTGAAAACGATTTACATTAGCTATTAGCCACATCACATAATCTTAGCAGAACTGTTGGCCATCTATTACAACATCGTGTTAAGAATATAAGAACCATCTGGAAGTCAAAATCCATTTGGAATAGAGTTTGTACCTTAAAAGCCACATAGTGATCCAAGCTGTTGACAAGCTGAACCAAGGACGTGCTTTGCATCCCCAACTCAACTAGAAAAATAGAGTATGAAATAATTAACAGATGCTACTCGTTGCACCAGTAAAGTTTCAGTAAGCAATCTTAACTTCAAATTCCACCACAAAAAACAAACCCTCCAAGAAAAAAGAAGAAGAATTAAAACTAGAAAAACCCATTAGACACGAAGAATTTCAAAGACCTCCAACTAGCGACCAACAATTTCTCTGAACGGGAAATAACTGAAAGCTATTTCAGTTAAATGGAGGAGAAGAATCTCCTCTCTAGTAAAGTTTCAATCATTTTTGTTTTGGTCTCTTTATATAACTGAAAGCTAATTCCACTAAGTGCACTCGACTTCACTTACACCCCCACGGCCACACCCACATCCATATTTACTAACCCATTTAGCTTTTTTGACTCAAGCGAGATTAGAGTTGTTGTTAACTTGTAATAGACACTCCTAGCAAAATTATGAGGTAGTTTTCTCAAGCATACCCAACTGAACGAAGTAACGGTAATCTGGTTTATTGAGCTATTTTCAAATGTATGCAAAGAAAGCTGACTAATTCACCAACGCAATGACAAATTCGGTCACAATAAAAACAATCAAATAATCTACTTGGAAAGCCTAGCTAGTTTGACAAAGCACTTACAATTAAACTTGAGCTCTCCATCTGTAGCTCCAGCTCCAGCTCCAACATTTATGCTGGTACTGCTGATTCCTCCTCCCAGATCATGAACTCCCATGTCTCCAGCTCCAACATTTATGCTGGTACTGCTGATTCCTCCTCCCAGATCATGAACTCCCTTGTCTCCAGCTCCATCATTTATGCTACCACTGCTGGTTCCTCCTCCCAGGTCATGAACTCCTTTGTCTCCAGCTGCATCATTTACGCTGGTATAGCTGATGCCTCCTCCCAGATCATGAACTCCCCCGTCTCCAGCTTCTTCATTTCGGCTGGTACTGCTGATTCCTCTTCCGAGATCATGAACTCCTCCAGCTCCAGCTCCATCATTTATGCTACCACTGCTGGTTCCTCCTCTCAGTTCCTGAACTCCCGCGTCTCCAGCTCCAGCTCCATCACTTATGCTACCACTGCTGGTTCCTCCTCTCAGATCCTGAACTCCTACGTCTCCAGCTCCAGCTCCATCACTTATGCTACCACTGCTGGTTCCTCTTCCCAGATCATGAACTCCTGCATCTCCAGCTCCAACTCCATCATTTATGTTGGTACTGCTGATTCCTCCTCCCAGATCATGCACTCCTCCATCCCCAGCTCCATCATTTATGCTGGCACTGCTGGTTACTCTTTCTTTTGTTAGCGAATCTAATTTATGGTCGAGATGAACAACCTTGCACAGTATTTGTACAACATCACACCAAATAGCTGCCTGCACATCCAACTGAAAGAACCTGATCAAATAATTATCCAGTTCAAGTATCTCCTTTGAGTACTTCTTTTGCAAGTAATAATTCCATGATTGTACTCTTGAACACTTCCCTACGATGGTTTTTCCGTCTCTTAACTTCATTATTAATTTCCTTGTATCCGGTTTTTCATCAATTTGACATATTCCTTTGATCTCTTCAATTTTGTTTATCACCAATTCTAGAGTTGCATTGAGTTGTTCTAAGCAGGGTTTGAAATTCATTTTCGCATCAATAACTGCTTTCAGTAATTCTGATACTACAGCCCCAAGCAGTGCTCCTCCTATTAATTCCAAAGGCATATTTCTACCAAACAGACGATTTTTTCTGAATTCCTCACAACTGAAGTATGAAACAACCTGAACAGAAACCTCAAGAACTTATTTTCATTTTAGCAGAAACAATGGACTCCGTGAAATACTCAACAATTAATTTACTGTCAGCTAGATAATAAATTAAACCCAGTGACTCTGTTTGAAGTTAAGAGTTACTTTGGAAGCTATGCCGTCAATTAATATTCCACAGGTCAAACCATGATTTTTAGTATCAAGTTGGTGATCAACTGAGTGGGTCAACTGAACACTACTTGACAGATCCAACAGCACACATAATCTACAAAATAAGATTGGACGGTCAAGATCATTTAGTACGTTACCAGCCCTTGCATTCCTCTCATGAGCCATGTTCTGAAAAACTGCCGTTTTCAAGCGAACAGAACCGCCTTGGTAGCTTTCTGGCATGATTAAGGAAATATGCAGACCGATGCGAGCGACCCCACAATCTACCTTACGGCGGCAGATGGACTGGCAAGCCAGACAACGGATGGAAGCCAAATAAGAGGTTTCGTGGCAACAGTTTGGGTTTTCGTGGTTCCAAATTTTGCGATAAATGACTCCCTTGGAGGTAGAACCTACCCGTGCCTGGACTCTTGTGCAACAACCCTTTTTAAGTATTTTAATAGTTAATTTATGCTTTGTAACACTTCATTGCATTTCACAGATACAATCATGCTTTAATCTTCAACTTTGGCTTTTTCTTTTTAGAGCAGTTCCTATGGAATGAACATTGCTCCCAGTATGGACTCAACAAACATGAAAAATGGATGTTCAAACCAACAAATTTATTGGTTTGTTCTTTGAGTTGAAGGATGTAGCGAGCGTTTGATGATAGGACGCGAGTTGGAAAGAGAAGCACCGAAGTTGGAAAGAGAAACGCGAGAGTTGAATGTTTGAGCGCCCTTTGATTTTCTCTCTTCAACAACACGGTTATGATTTTTAGGTTTTATTTTTTATTATTTGTTTTATTAGTTACATAATAAGTGGAACAAAACTCTTATTACCACATTTGTTCATTCCCCATAGTGCAAAAACGTGTTTGTTTATCCACGTGGCTCAACAATTTTTTTTTTGTTGTTGATTGCCATAGGAACTGCCCTTGTGCTTACTCAAACCTAATTTGGCAGGCTATGCCTTCTCTTTCTTTGGTGCCAATTTACTTAAGTAACTGGTAGTGCAGGGGAGAATGGGTTGGGCTTATGAGGACCACTTTCCGTTTGTCCTCATGAACGTGTGGTCCATTATCTTTCTCAAACTGCCAATAAAATAACAGTTATGACAAAATAATCCTCTTGCTTAATCCAGTAATACTGCAAAAGCTTACCATGCTAGGTGTGATAGCCTCCTTGACGGTTCCAAATAGATTGGCACCGAAGGTGATTAGAGATTACAAAACAAACACATTCAAGAACAGGTGCAAGGAATACGTGATAATAGATATTTTTTTAAAAAAATTACTTAAAAATTAAAATAAAAAATGCTCTCATGAGAGTTATTAGAAAAAATGTGATCTGGACTGATATTACGATAGTGAATTGTGTTCCTAATTTACCCGGTCAAAAGCTTTGTTCTATGTTAGCGTATCATATGTAAACTTTATCATGAATACTTTGGCATAGTTACTGGAAAATAAAGTATATGCGAATTTGTTGGACCTTCAAAAGTGAAAAGTATGAGTAACAATCCTAGTAAGCTTTGTCGAGTACCTATGAAATCAAGAGTAGACTTCGGATGAACAATGCCTTTGCTTGGTAGCGCAGTGTATCTCCTCGGATCTGTGGTTCTAACCTGTAAAAGAGTTCCACTTAGGATTAACTATTACCTCCATCACATAATATTAGCAAAAATGTTAGCCACTCGCCCATAGATTAGTATATTTTTGTTATATCATGGTGTTAAGGATCATATGGGAGATAAATTTGTACCAGATTCGGCATCATTTGATTTGATAATTGAAATAGTAAATGACACGGAGGAGTTTCATGGAGCTGGATAAAAGTAGGAACGAGGGTCTACAAAACCACGTTGATAAGCCAGATTCGAGATAACTCTTCAAGTATATGACTACATTTTCTATATTCTGAAATAAGCTTAAAGAATGTCTTTCCTAGGTGAAGTCCTTTTTTCCTACTCCAGATACTTGGGACTTGGGATGACGCATTTGTAAGGTTGAGCAAGTATTCACTCCCAGGACACTCATTTTCATCGACTACATATGGACCTGAGTAGTCGAGTCCCTACATACAGACCTAAGAAGATTATTTGAGAACCTTTCAGCTTAGAGCTTGGTGCATTCCCTTTTAGGCTATAAGAAGTTCAATTTCAAAGAAAAAACCAGCATATCCTGAAGTAAAAATCTAAATGAGGTTTGTACCTTAAAGGCCACATAATGATCCAAGCTGTTGAAAAGCAACCAAGGACGTGCTTTGCATCCCCACTTCCACTAGAAAGATAGGGAGTAGTCAGTATCATAATAACCTTATGAAACATCAATAAAGAAAAAAAAAAAAAAACTCTAAAACAAGATGTGAAATAATTAACAGAAGCTTCTTGCTGCACTAGCTAACAACTATCAAAATAGAATATGTACATCACACAAGGAAGTATTTAAGACAGGATAACCAACATGAACACTATGAACTACGATTACCAGTAAGGAAACAAAACCAAATGATCCAGTTATAGACCAACATCTATCGTTAGAAAGTAGATATATCAAATAGAGAAACAACATATAAACTAGTTACTTGGATTTATCAAATAGGTTTCAATGATCAATATGATCTTCGAAGAGTTAAGAGGTTTGATGGAGGAGAAGAATCTCAACTCCGGTAAAGTTTGGATCATATCTTTAGCCACCTTATATTAATGAAAGCCAATTCCACTAAGTGAACTTGCCTCCACCAACGCCACTAACCCATTTAGTATTTTACTACAAGAGAACCTCCATCACTTTACACTAGAGTCGCTGTTATCGACCAATCAATAAAGATCAGCCACCAATAGACACTCCTAGCAAAATTTTGAGTTAATTTCCCTTAAGAATACCAATTAAACGGAAGTAACACCTAAATCTGCACCTAAATTAGAAAAATACAAAATGCATACTTAATTAAGTAAATGAATAAACATAAAACATGATGGTTAAGTACCAAATTGAACAAGTGAGATGACAGTTGGTAATCATGTTTATCAGTAAATTTAAGTGCAAAATAAAACCCTACAAATTTGGTCCTCTAAGAAATGAGGCTTCCTACTGTAAATCTTAGCTCGTGAAGGATAATATAAAGCCTAAAGCACTAAATCAACATTTCCCATATTTTGTTTATATGCCATTCAATGAAACAATCAGTAATTTCAAATGTATGCAACGGAAGCTAGTCACAATGACAAATTGAATCACAAAATAACAAACAAATCCTCTACTTGGAAAACCCTACTAGTTTGATTAAGCACTTACGGGAAAACTTGAGTTCTTGGGGTTGAATGTCCAATAGCCTAATTGGTTCTAGATCATGAACTCCCCCGGTTCCATCTGCAGCTCCATCATTTATGCTATCACTGCTGGTTCCTCTTTCTTTTGTTAGCGGATCTAATTTGTTGTCGAAATGAGCACCATAATAGACTTTACAAAAATAGACTTGTATAGAAATGAGCACCGAGTCATAGAAAATTAAAAACAAGTCTATTTTTGTATGATTCGGTGGCCTGAGCCAGTGAAGTTACAAGATCGTGGACTCAACTCAGTGAGTCAAATTGCCCAGTAGCTAAGCTAGATCCAACAACTCATATTAATTTACAACATTTTTTTTAATCGGCCCAGAGGTCGTCTGAAAATACCGTCGATTCAATGATAAAAATACTCGCCCATACATTTCTCTTGTCAGAATTCTTTTCGTCCAAGTTCTGAAAAACCGCCGCATATCGGTTTTTAGTTACCAAAACCCAGAAAAATCCCGGTAGAGAGAAGGGCTGGCCAAGGGCCATTGGATCCCCCTCGGGATTTTTCGTGGTAATATATTCAGAGTGTTAATTACCAAATGATTGAGAATGTGAAAGCAAGTTTAAGCAAACACAAAATCAGAACCGCAAAACAATGAGAGAAAACAAAGATCTTGGCCAAATGCTGGTGTAATAATTAAAACAGATCCAAATCAGAATGACGTTACCAACTGAAGCATCTTACAGGGTTACTCCGTGAGATAAAAGACAAGAAGTTCTATGATACTATCCTATTATGTTCATTTACAAACTTTTACAACAAAACTACTGATTTCATTCAGAACAACACAACATAGAATTCTTCTGAAATAAATCCTCAAACTCCTAAAGGGGATGTCTGTGCAATGTATTCATAACTAGAGCATGATAAGTTTAGACATCTATTAGTTTCCTACAGATGCCTCTCCGATAAGAAACTGAAATTCCCTTGCCGAGATAATGGTATCTTCGATTATTAAGTACAAATGCGAACTCCTTGAAGTAAGGAATACATTCCTAAGAAACAACAAATTTCTTCATAAACCAATGAAACGGTATAAAGAGGTGAAAATGACTAAACAATACATGATTGCATAAACTATCACATTTTATGGTCAAAATGTATCAGTATCACATAAAAGGTGAGACTTTGACGAAAACATCACATGTGGTCAAATTGCTATACCTTAAACATGTAAGTGGTGAAAAAGTTGCACATATTGATCCAATCCGCTTCCGTAATCTCAAAGTCACTGGGTAGGTCGGCTGAAAAAGCTTCCGTGACTGGCAAACTTTTGTATGCCACATGAATGTTGTGCTTATGCCTGACATACACATTCTTCATGACTTCCTTGATCGCTGTCACCGGGTCATCTTTATCACCATACTTGCGTATAAAGTATTCTTGGTTGAGAAAAACTGATTAGCTGGTAATTATAACTAACAATAACATCAACACATCCGAATTAATATAAACTAAAAAAGTTATAAAACTGGAATATAGGCGGACATGTTGATCACTCGCTGAAGAATATAAGTAAATTCATTGTGTTTCAATGTGCAGTTCTGTAGTTGCCTGGTCGGCTGGTCCACATGCATATTGAACGCAGAAGCGTGTAGAATGCATGTGCCTTGGGTTTCAAATAAATCTATGAAGGATAAATCATATTTCTTCGCAACATCTTTATTTTAGTTGCCTGCCATACTTAATGAAATTCAATTTTACAAGCCTGTTACTGTTTTGTAGGAAATAAAGCGATACTGCTGAAGCTAATCCTCTCTGTTCTAAACTTTGCAACAACTGAAAGACTTGAAATTAACAGATACTTCAATCGTGACTACTAATTAGTTACTACTGCAACATCTATTTAGGTCAAACGACTCAAAAACAACTTCTTCCTTTCATGTTTGTGTATTAAAGATAGGCTTGTTTAGTAAAAATCAACCACTAATAATTTTTAAAGCTACGTAGTGCAAGGGACATACCTCATGAGTAGAGAAACCCTTCATCTCAGAGGTCTGATCAGTAAAACATGCTCCCGCGTCCATGATAAAAGTTCATTTATTCCCTAATGAAGGTAGAATAAATTTATGATAACGGTTCATCTGCTTTACAAATCTATGCTTTATGATAACTGGAAAATGATGAGTCCAAGTGGTATCTGCAAAAGGTTAGAAAATATGAGTACAGACTAGCAAGTTTGGTGCTTCCCATTTTCTCCACTACGACAATTATTATTCTTTCAGTTTTTTTATATAAGTTAAAAAACAGATCTGCCAATGAAATTAGAAATTAGCCAGACCATAGGCATTCCATCATTACAACTAATGAATAAATTTAAGAATATTTATATTCATAGTATAAGTAATATATTGAATCAACAATACACTCAAAAGACATTCATTCTTTTTTTTTGACATTCAAAATGTTTATTTTTTGGTGATAAATAGGAAAATAAAAACACAAATACCCATAAATATCAAGTCAATTTCAACGAAAACAACCTGATATTGGCCTGTTTAAGCAAAAACAATGATATTCCTATTTTAGTAATCAACAATACATACACATCAAGATCATATACATAAAAGATCAGTAATACATGCGTTAGTAATGCGTAGGAGCAGAAAAACAAAAATATTCCGGAGAATTCAACAACAAATTGCAGAGTTTAGCAAACTAACACAGGTTAACATGACTAAACAATACATGATTGTGTCTTACAAATATGCTTTAGCCAGCTCATGGACAGTGAAAAGATTTATCCAGACGTTGTTTAAATCATATTGGCTTACAAATATGTTTGACAGTGTTATAGGGTTATCCAGAAAAACTATACCACTCTCCGAGACATGAAAGGATACATGCATAAAAATAATTCCTAACTATTCTTCCTATGTTGTAAACCAAAAGATTCATAAATATTATATACTGCTTTCAAGATCAGTTATCTCATATACAATCCCTACAATTAGGATAACATTTTAAAAACTTTCACCTATAATTTTGACTGTGAACATTTGGATACCTTGAAGCTTGAACTTAACAGAGACCATAACTGGAAACACCGAACCTCAGTTTAATAAAACTCTCGTATTTTTAGGAACCCAAATGATAAACTTTGCTGAGCAAATTAAACTTAACAGATTTTATGATTTCAGAACAATTACCCTTAATAGCTTCTACTGTTCAATTATTTTTCCCAAACCTAAAAAAAAAAAAGAAGTCAAAAATCTAATTTATATCTACTGTTAGTTGATTTTACCAGCGTGCAAAATGGCTGAATCTGATACCATTGCGATTTGCGAGTGTCACCAATGATCTGAGGAAATTCTTCATTGAGAACCCTCACTCACTTAATTAACTAATTCTGGTCCTGCATAACCAAATTCAAGAGATAATGAATCAAAAAGGATGAACCCTAATCAAAATCAAATTGATAAAATCAGTAGGAAAATATATCAGTGTAGAGAAGATAGACTTTACGATCGAAACCAGGTTATATGAAAATGAAAGGATCAACACTTACAGGTAGTGCGATGATGATGAGTTGGTGTCGTCCCTCGAGGATATATATATGTAAGGGTTCCAAACAAAACTAGTACTAAACAATTTATCTGACACTAAAGAATGAACCCGGGAAGCCTTCTTCTCTACTTAGCAATCTTGGTATATAGGGGCGGGGCGGCAACCTAATAAGACAAAAAAGACCATTACAAGGTTATTCAAGTGCCCCTTATCAAAGAAAAATCTGGAAATGACTAATTAGCCCTTATTGTTAATAATTAAGATTAGTAATGATAATCAAGATTAGTGTTGATAATTAATTTTCACTTATTATAACTCTAAAATCAGTTTTTTAGAGTAATAAAAAAAAAGTTTAGAGGAGAAGAAAAAGAAAACTTATGTGATATTTGTGAAACCCTAGATTTTGATTCACTCAACCAAAATGAGTGGATTCCAAAGTGACCAAAAGATACTTCTAAATTAGTTCCCATTAGCTTTTTCTCGCTCAAAATTATCTAAAGTACATAACAAAATCAAAACTTTTGAATTTTCGGGGTAAGAACTTACGGTTGCAATTTTGCTCGTGACCAATCAGAACGCTTTAGTTACGGTTCGTAAGTTATTCGAATACCAACGTGAATCGTTAAATTTGGGAAAATTCAATCGTAAAACCGATTCACGGTTGGTAACTAAATGTTCGATACCAACCGAACTCGCGATTCACGGTTGGTAATTAAAAGATCGATACCAACCGTAACTCCGATTCTGATTAGTAACTATTTTAGTTTACCAACTAATGAATCAAGAAAATTCTCGTATAAAGAACATACGGTTGGTAATTGAACTATTACCAACCGTATTAACTTCAAAATCTCCATTTACTGTTCAGTAATTGAGTTAAAATCAATGTAGAATCTGATATAAACCTTAAATTTCAATTTCAATTTTCATACAAAACCCTAATTTTTGATACAAAAATTAACTTAAATCAACACGATAAACTAAACCCTAAGCGGGTTTCCAAACATTTTTCAAATCGCCGATTAATCGAAGACGATGAAATTTTCAGTTTTAATGGAGGTTACCGCTAATGGAGGAGAAGAGAAAATGAAGAAGAAGATAAAAAAAAAAAACTGATTTGTTTTTTTTTCTGATTCATTATGTTTAAAAAAATGATTTGATTTTGGTTGATTTAAGGTGAAAAGGGTAATCTAGTCAATCTAAACCCCTATAGGACACCCCTATCCAATAAGAGGGACATTGCTATCACACTTGCCGCCCCTCTACCATTTCTTCCTGCCCCTATACCAAGATTGCTACTTAGACCGCCCATATGTGTGCTTGTAAATTTGCTAGGGTGCCTTCGTAAGTATTGGATTGAAGTTACACTCTAAGCAAATTATTACAGTATTATTATTATAATTTATTTTTATTGACTAGTTGGAAGCCTAACAAGCTAAGCTCCAACCACATACTACTACATTAATCGAACAGGTTGTTGTGCTAACCTACCAAATGAGCCTCATGGGTAACCTAACCAAAGGGAGCCGAAGCGGATGGGGAGATTGTGTGTCCAAGGGGCAAGCTAACACTACATTCCATGTTATTCCTGCAATATTACGCCATCGGGGGCTTGAACCTCAGGACCTCTGGATCACATGAAACTTTGGGAAATGGGATGACCAGTGAGCTAGAGTGCCGTTTAAAGAGTTGAGCTAGGTGCCCATTATTATTATTATTATTGGATAAAGAGTATTACATTAACTAGTTGGAAGCCTAACAAGATAAACTCCAACAATATACTACTGCATTAATGAACATGTTGCTGAACTAGCCTACCCGGTGAGCCTCATGGGTAAGATTGTGTCACAATGGGGGCAAGCTAACACTACCTTCCATGTTAATTCTACTTGATATTACGCCATCGGGGGCTCGAACACAGGACCTCGGAGTGCATGAAACTTTGGGAAACAGGGATGACCAGCTGAGCTAGGTGCCCGTTTAAGGAGTTGAGCTAGGTGCCCATTATTATTATTATTATTATTGGATAAAGAGTATTACATTAACTAGTTGGAAGCTACAAGATAAGCTCAACAACATACCTCTGCATTAATGAACATGTTCTTTGAACTAGCCTACCAAATGAGCCTCATGGGTAACCTAGCCAAAGGGAGCCGAAGCGGACGGGGGGCTGAGATTGTGTCACAAGGGGGGCAAGCTAACACTACCTTCCATGTTAATTCCTGCAATATTACGCCATCTGGGGCTCGAACCTGGGACCTCCTGGAGCGCATGAAACTTTGGGAAACAGGGATGACCAGCTGAGCTAGGTGCCCGTTTAAGGAGTTGAGCTAGGTGCCCATTATTATTATTATTATTGGATAAAGAGTATTACATTAACTAGTTGGAAGCCTAACAAGATAAGCTCCAACAACATACTACTGCATTAATGAACATGTTCTTTGAACTAGCCTTACCAAATGAGCCTCATGGGTAACCTAGCCAAGGGAGCCGAGCGGTTGGGGGATGAGATTGTGTCACAAGGGGGGCAAGCTAACACTACCTTCCATGTTAATTCCTGCAATATTACGCCATCGGGGGCTAGAACCTGGGACCTCCTGGAGCGCATGAAACTTTGGGAAACGGGGATGACCAGCTGAGCTAGGTGCCCGTTATTATTATTATTATTATTATTGGATAAAGAGTATTACATTAACTAGTTGGAAGCCTAACAAGATAAGCTCCAACAACATACTATTGCATTAATGAACATGTTGCTGAACTAGCCTACCAGCGAGCCTCATGGGTAACCTAGCCAAGGGAGCCGCGAAGCGCGGGGGGGGGGAGATTGTGTCACAAAGGGGGCAAACTAACTCTACCCTCCATGTTAATTCCTCGCACATTACGTCATTGGGGGCTCGAACACAGGACCTCCCGAGCGCATGAAACTTTGGGAAACGGGGATGACTATTTTCAGCTAGATGCCGTTTTATTATTATTATTATTATTTATTTTTTTGATAAATATTATTAAATGAAACTAGTTGGAAGCCTAACTAGCTAAGCTCCAACGACATACTACTACATTAATTGAACAGGTTCTTTGTGCTAACCTACCAAATGAGCCTCATGGGTAACCCTAGCCAAGAGAGCCGAAACGGCGGTAGGGGAGGCCGAGATTGTGTCACAAGGGGGAAAGCTAACACTACCTTCCATGTTAATTCCTGCAATATTACGCCATTGGGGACTCGAACCTGGGACCTCCTGGAGCGCATTAAACTTTGGGGAACGGGGATGACCAGCTGAGCTAGGGCCCGTTTTTTTTTTATTATTATTTTTATACAAACAAAAAAAAGGTCTAATACATTTCGGTAGCAGGTAGCCTAGCAACAAGCTGGGCACCTACACCTTTTTGAATCACAATACCAAGTCTATAAAAAAGAGAGTTGGAAAACTTGTAATTAGCATCACGGCTAAGGAGACAATTGCGCAACCTCCTTAAGAATGCAATCGTGTCATCACCCAATTCACCCAAAGTAGAAAAATCTAGGACTTGAAACCCATATCCATGTGCAAAACATGTCTCCATATATTTGTTACGTTTCCGAGTGACTGCCATAGAGATAGTCCGACCTGGTGTGAAAGATGGGTGAAACACCTGTAACATCCATGCATACGTCCTTACCATCCTCCCAATTGAGAACAAGGAGATCTGCAGGTCGAAGGGCAGTACCTGAGTTTGACGAGAAGCCTAGTGACACCTCTTTTCGTGCAACTACACCGGCTTTATAACACATGTCTTCGAAGACATCTTTCACCATGTCATGTCTATACTTTTGCCCAACTTCTCCAGCACAATGGACAGCGTGGTCTCCAAAAACATCTATGGCTCGATTGCAACAAGAACATGCACTGCCATCCCTGAGGCTGGAGTCTAAAATTGAAGTCTGTTATAAGATAGTTATTTGGAGGCGCTGAGTCTGAGTGCAAGAAGCAAGGAAGCAGTACTGCCTGGTATCGGCCATGGTGTAAACGCCTAAGCCACCGTCTTTGATTGGCAGTGTAACCAAGCTCGTTGGAGTAAGCCGAACCCTGCCCCATCTCCCACGATAATATTCCACGGGTACATCAATAAGTGTTGATCATAATAAGTTGTCGCACCCTGAATAACAATGGGATGGGTGGTCCGTAATGCGTTGTACAGCCTGGAAACACCACTGCAGATGCAAGAGTAGCTACTCACATTGTGGATCACGCAAGGATTTAACTCTGTCCATAAGATGCACTGTCTTCTCGACTCTGTCCTGAACTATGTCTCTGCAGTCCTGCATATCTAAGCTGACTGGTCCGCCTAATAGCTTTATTCCAGTAGTAGGTTTCCCAATGGCGAAGGAAATTTGCATGGTGTATCTCTTTCAGGATCGTAAGAGGGAAAAAAATCTCGAGTCTTGGTGATGTTCGGATGTAGACCTCTCGTGGGCCATCTTGTTGAATGATTTTGAGGGCTTTGGCGACTTCCAAAGTATCTCCTGCTATAGTCCCGTCATCCAAGTACCAGGCTTGCATAACTATTACATAACTAGTTGGAAGCCTAACAAGCTAAGCTCCAACAACGTACTACTACATTAATTGAATAGGTTGCCGTGCTAGCCTACCAGCGAGCCTCATGGGTAACCTAGCCAAGGGAGCTGAGATTGTGTCACAAGGGGGCAAGCTAACTCTACCTTCCATGTTAATTCTCGCAATATTACGCCATTGGGGGCTTGAACTCGAGACCTCGGGAGCGCATGAAACTTTGGGAAATGGGGATGACCAGCTGAGCTAGGTATTATTTTTTTTTTATTATAAAAAAACTTTATTCATAAGAAAAAGGAATTCCACGGAAATGGTTAGAAGCAGGGCAACAAGTTGTGCCCCGACGCCTTTCTGGATAGCCAACCCTACCCTTTGAAAAAGAGAACTACCTAATTTGCTATTAGCATCATAACTAGCTAAGCAATTCGTCAATTGATGTGATTTTGAAGTTTTTTGTAAAGTGGTAAGAAAAGTGATTCGATTCTCTCGAACTTGTGAAGGATTTCCTAGACTTAAATTCAAAACAAAAATAGAAAACTCACTAAAAATTATAACAAACTTTGACAAAGATGTTATCAATATTAAAAGAACACTGAGACTCAGGATTCCACCAAACTCCAATTTTTATGTGATTTAATCTAATCCATATTCGTGCAACTCTTTACGTTTAAAGTGATTCTAATATTTTGCAAAGGTAGATTTTTAGAATAACAATTGTATTTCGAAAGCACAGAATATCAGAAACCTAGGTCTAAGCATAATCTATCAAAAGAAATCACAATTGCTTTGGAAAAATCATTCAATCAATTTTCAATCAAGGCAAATAATCTTAAAAGAGATTGCAAAAATTAATTAAAAATTAAAATAGAAATTACCACACACATCATGGAAAATTGGCTTCCTCCAGTCGCCTCAAAGAATGGGGTTTAGCTCTCATATTAATCACTTGCTCAAAATATTGGTTTATGGTTCAAAAGTTGATTAAAAGAGTGAAAAGTAATAACACAAAGACTGTTTTAATGGTGCATTGGCGTTACAAAGCATTTGTTACAATGGAACTATTCTGTAAAAACCGTTGTAAACACTTGTTGCTTTGTCACGATTTTAAGACCCCAAAAACATGTCTTCAATGGCCTTTTGTTCTTCGTGTTCTTCTTCCAGCATAAAGCCAGAAACGGTTTCCTCGCAACTTTGATTTTCGACTCGTGGTGTTATAAACTTCCCCCTAACTTCTTCTAAACTTCAATACCCTTCCGGAACTCGACTACACCTTTTATACACCTCAGAAACCTAAAAATACCGATTAAATTTCTTCCTTTCCTTTCCGTGCAAGTCACGGCAATAATCTCTCTGCTGAATCGATTTATGCGTTTTTGGACCCTCCAATTCTTTCCAAACTCTTTATTAGGTAAGGAAGTATCTTAGGGAAGATTATCTGCGATTTAGTCTCCCTGAATCTTCCAAAATCAGGCCAACAGAGACCCGTAACTTCTTGCACCTCTGTTTTGCTCCAACTCGAGTTCTAGCCAATTTGGATTCAAACAAACGACTTTAACAGGCCTGTTTAGGCCTAAGAAGTAAACCCAATCATGTTCAGCCTTTTAGTCTCCATAGAACTCGATCAAAATCTCAACCCTAATCCTCGCAGCGTGTTGGTTTCTTTCCTTAAAACTCGATAATTCAAATGTAGAAGATGGTCGCCCCTATCCTCTGTTGGGGTGCGAATAGCAGGTGGGTGGCCCTTAACAGTTTGGTTGCCCCTTATCCGAAATGAGAGTCCCTTTAGCAGATGTCCTCTGGAGGTGTCTTTAGCAACTTTTCGAGCCGAATTTTCTAATCACATGGATAGATCAATATACGAATTTTCTAATCACATGGTTGCTCTACTCAGATAGTCGCACTATGGACATCAATATCCGGAGTCAAAACTAATCACATGGATAGATCAAGAAGATGGATATAGAGGAAAAACATAGATGGTTTTGATGTTTACTGAGTGAACGGTGGTGTTTCCCATATGCATCAAGGCCTCCGCCAAAATGAACCTATCCTAATGGATCGAGATACTTGAGTCCGGGACTAATATCAACACAATTGGCATATACAAGGGAACCGGTGGTCAATAATCCTAACTCTAGGTCAACTCATATACAAGGGTTCCAGTGGTCGACTTTATTGAATTTATTCCGGTTGGTCTGATGATCTGGTCTCACTTTCTTTTTTTTGGTATCTCAATCACACTAATTCACCCTAGCATTGGTAACAACTTGATTCGTGAGCCCCACCTAATCACTTAGAGAAACATAGTTTAAAAACAAAACAAAATAAAAACAGAAGTGAAAAGGACTCGACGAGATATGGTGAAACTATCATGTTATTTCTAACACCTGAGCTCTGTGCTTTTATGAATAGACTCTTTAGATGTTTCCATCTAATCAGATTGGTTCCTCAAATCCTACAACCAAAATGCTTCCATCCACTTAGATTAGTTAGTGCCATCCTTAATAAGCATAAATTTCTAGGCTCTTGGAGTTTAACAATGCAACTAAAATGTTTTTCCCATACCCCAAACTTAAATCTAACATTGTCCTCAATGTTCTAAAGATAAAATTAAAAGCATGAACAAGGAGAAATTGTTACCATTTAAAGCAAAGAGATAAGGAAAGATATTACCGTGTCGCATGAATGTTGGGTTACCTCCCAAGAAGTGCTAAGTTTAACGTCTTCAGCCAGACTAAGAAAGGATTAGTCACCTTATAAAATCATAAAGTAATAGCCGAAATTTCTGTGGGTCATCGAAACCAAATAGAGCTATCACAAGTAAAATGAATCTGCAATATTCCAAGAAAATTAACAAATAAAGCACACCCTTGTCTAGTTTCCTGTTTAAGACAACTACATCTAGATGTGGTTGAGTTGTGCTCTATAACTGGGTCGAGATAAAATATTTTCATGTCTTTGGAATTCCTCAAAGCTAAGATCCGATTCGTATTAGAAATCGAAAAAAACTCAAATAAAAACTTAGAAGCACATAATAATAACTTTGAATAATTGTGGATCCTTAAAGTCAATCGGTTTTGACTCACACAATTGACCACGATGGCGCGGTCAATCATAAGAAAATGTGTCAATACTAGTCTCTAAAGTACTTAGGCTCAGTCTCAAAATTTAATAAGCCCGACACATTTGAAACTCATACGTTCCCACAATTGGTTGAAAAATATTTGGTGGGAAAACAAAGTCAATCTTGGTATCATAGCCCTGGATAAACCACATCAACCAGGAGGATGGGTTTCTAACAACTGAACTGCTCTATGGAGATACTCTTGTGAAATGGTAGAGGCATATATTCCAAGTCCACCCCCAAACTTAGAATTTTGGGTGTCTCTAAATAGACTAGTCACAATATTCCTAATTTCTAGACCATCAGGTTCCCGAAAAAGGTCAATTGCTTTATCTAAGTTATAATCAGGTGGTTCATCCTCTAAATGCATCTGATGCATACACAAAGTAGGACTTATGTCCTTATCCTCTATGGTCCACCCTAAAGCTTCCTTATTGTCTTGAAGCACGGTCTTTGGCCTACTCTCCGATCACTATCCAAATCGGAAGCTATAATAATATGGTAAGTCTCGAGATGGGCCTAAAAATGCATAGTTAGGGTCCAACTTAGGAGGCTCTTTTAAACAAGGGATTAAGGTAGACTTGAAAGCTAATAATGGTTCAAACCTAGCTTTCCATGTATCGGTATCTAATATAGGAATAGAATCCAACCGAGCATTTATGGTAGGCTGAGAAATGGGTGTAGTTTTAGCCTACTTGTGATAACCGCAAGTGCACGGTGTCTACAATGTAGACAGGGCAAATACGGGTCGATCCACAGGGACTTGTGATGCTAATATATTGATCAAAGCTTGCTAGAATGAATTCCTAAGAGGTGACAGAAATATTCGGTGTGTTGTCGATGCGACTGAAGTGAAATTGTGACAGTGAACTAAGGTATCAAATAGGTAGTAACAATTTTAGAGAACACTAGAGTGGTGAATCCACCTCTAATTCTCATGCTCGAGCAATGTAAGTCAAGCTATGATTTTGTGCCTTCATTTGAAGGTCTTGGCTAGATGTTCATTAACTAGTTTTGCTAACTCACTAGTATGAGTGGTATTCTTACGGTGCCACTCATCACAGGATTATAAGCTCAATGGCTAACTACTAATCTTAATCATATTATAACACAACAAAAATCAAACCAAAGACAGACATGCTTGGCATGATATTTAGGGGTTTCATCAAACACCCTAGCAATTAAGTTTAGAACATGATACAATTACACTAAGTGGTGCTCTGGCTAGCCCAGGCATGCCTTCAAACATCCACAGTTCCCCTCTATTTATACATGCCAAAATACCCAAAACCCTAGTTCTCTATAAAACAGAAATTAAATGAAAAACACTCTCACCCACGTCGCTCAATCTGCTGTCTCCTCTGTCAATCGTCTCTGAATCGACCATGCGGGTTTGGTGAAACCCTAGTTCTAGTTTTCTCTAAGTTAGCTTCTAGGGTTGGGAGAAGCTAAGAGAGAGAACACTAGACCTAGAGAGGTGGAGCAGGGGATGATGGAGAAGCTGTTGTGGTTGTGCGGCTGTGGCAGGGTATGGAGGTGGTGGTGATGGTTCAGGTATGGTCGGGGAAGAGAGGAATGGGTTTTGCAGAGGTATGGGGGAAGAAGAAAGAGAAGATGGAAGAGAAAATGGGGGAGTTGGTCGAGAGGGTATAGGGTTAGGTGGTTTTTTGTGGAGCGGAAGCATCGAGGTTTGATGAGGAAGGCAAGCGACCGTTGGATCTTGGGGAGAGAAATCTTAACGGCTCGGGATATAAGCGGTTTTGGTGCGGGAGCGAGAACATCAAGAGATGATGTGAAGGTTGGAGCGAGCCCAGTAGGATGAAACTAGGTGAGATCCGAACGGCTCAAATGGTGCGGGCTTGGATCCGGGTCGTGGGTAGCTCGAGACCATGTCTTGTAAATGAGTTGCTACTTGTTGGGTTGCAAATGATGCGTGTGTGAGCTTTGGCTTTACGCTCCATAGACGCTTGTCTCCAATTTTTCTGCTCTTTTAGCTCCTCAGTTCTCCGAACTTTATTTATTACCTAAAAACAGAATTAATTAATACAAATATTTATTCTTGAAAACAAAGAAAACACGAGAAACGGGATAATATCTCGATTCTTTGAGCACAAAAGATGAGTTAGATGCCAATAAATAGACGTAGAAATATGCAATATTTGGCACTCATCAAATACCCCCAAACACTGAATTTTACTTGTCCTCAAGTGGAAAGCAGAAATTAGGAAATCCTAACTATACCCCTGTCGCGGGTATCTCGAATGCATTTAGCGTATGCACTAAGCCTTTAAACCCCTAGGTGTCCCTAGTGGACGAGTTGTAGTCTCGTGAGGGTTTACCGTGAGGTGTACCCACAAAACCTTCTCAACTTCAGAGAGTGTAAAAGAGTCTCAAGCATCCTAGGAGCTGAGGACATAGAGTTTCGCATGCTAGTAATAAGAAGTTAGAACTACCAAAGAACGCATTCTCATCCTTAAGTCCGAGCGAAGTAACCATACCATATGAAAGAATTCGGATTCGATTGTGATCATAAGCCTCGACTTCTGCCTCACTAATAGGGTTTTATGATAATTGCACTCAAAAAGACCGTTTTTAGTCTCATCATGTGTGCGAGCGAATAAAGAGAGAAATCCTGCACACGTTGTAGGTGAGAAGGATAACCTTAGAAATAATTTCTCGGAGACTCCACGGAAATGTGGACAAAAGAATCTTTTCCGATGATCTCTAAGAAAGGAAATCAACCATTAGCAAGGGTGGGAGTACTCACTTACCTTCTCACCCGATCGGCAATTAATATCACTCTCTCAGCATTCATAGAAACGTCTTCAATCTTCGGTCTTCGGTCTTCAATAGCTGATGATGAACTTCTGGACTTCACAAAAACTTGACAAACATACATTTTTTTTTTTTTTTTTTTTTTTTTTAAGTACATGAAATGAAAAATAATAATACAACTCATTTTTTTTTTGACTTAACTTGGAATGAAAATAACAATAAAACAATAAGACTCAATTTTTCACAAACTTCATTAATTCTCATCCTATTTTCTTTCTTTCCTTTGTTGCACGTAAACCTTGGACTATATCAACTTTTCTTCAAATATTCGATGATGCTCCATTGCTTTGATGATGTGTTTCTATGAATGTGTTGATGTTGTTGAGAGGTAGAGAGAGTGATGCTAACTGCAAATCGGTATTTAGAAGAAGTTTTCATCTTTAAACGTCACCCTCATGATTGACAAAAATAGCACTCAAGAGATCAAAAGTAGTCTTTGAAAGTGGTGCGAAGTTGGGTAGCTCACCATTCCTACCGGAATTGACGTACGGTGACACACACTCTGTGACTTTTCTAGAAAGTTGCAAAAATTGAAGGTTGGTGCCTCACTTGATGTAAAATGGGTAGTCTCCACTATGGGTGATCACAATTCTACTCCCAGGAATATCTATACAACACCTAATTCGCCCTCAGGGTATGGTTAAATCCAACTTTAACGCTCTAATCAACTAAGAAACCCGATTCGTTCTCCAGTACTTCCAAGTTCTGTTATTTCGGTCAGACTCTCTATGTAAACATAGCTAGAAGCATGCTGGTGACTCTAAAATCTCTAAAAGTTGGTGGTTTTTATTTGCAAAAAGTTTTGAATATTTGATTTATTTTTATTTTTTTATTTTTTTTTTTTTTTTTTTAAGTAAAAGAAAGACTAAAAACTCTATATGCAAATGCAAATGCACCCCCAAACCTAAATTAAACATTATCCTCAATGTGTCAACAGATAATAAGAATTTAAACAGTCACATACCAAGAGAACTATGTTGAATAGAGAAAAGGGAAGAGATTACCTAGGATGTCGGCGGAAGCAAGGTTAGAGCTTCATTTGTCAAGGCTAGAATCCAACATTCTCGGTGGAGATCATATCGGATTAGCACAATATATGTACAAGAAGACTCAACCGATTCAAGAAAGAAAATATTAACAAGTCCCACTGGATTATATACAATGAAAATTCACCATATACCAACAATCGAAAGAGTTGAGGATCAACCCAAAAGATAATATGTACAAACATCAACAGCCTTACACAAATATAATATGAGAGTGCAAGTAAGACTGCATATGTGAATGAGTTTCCCCCAAACCTAAACTTGTCAACGGATGTGTTTGAGAGCACAAAATCTTGCAATTTTAAAGGTACATCATGCACAAGGTCTAACTCAAAGTGAGTTTTGCTAAGAACAGGCAGACATACACATTCCAACTGTGGTTCCCTAAAAGTGTTATATTTTGATGCAAAATAGTCCAAGAGGACTTGGGAAGCACAAAGCTCTAGGCCTAAGTTAGGCATTTTCAGAAAAGTTGGTTTTGCAATTTTTTTACAAACTACACCTAGGTTTGGTGGAGGAGTTTCAATTTGTGACTTAGGAGAGAAATTAGGTACATCTAAGTTGTTTTCATTTATAAGATCATTTGCACCATCATATACTTTCCTAAGGTCAGAAGAGGGTAAATCATGTTCACCTGCATAGAACAATTCATCAATCTCCATGTCATAATCATCATCACTCTCATGCACAACATAACCGGAGAGATATCATGTCAGAACCTAGGCATGGAATCGGGCACATGCATTGAATCATCTCTAATCACAGAGACAATTCGGCTATTCCTAGGTCACAAACAGGTGGTATAGCATGCTCACTTTCACTGAAGAATTTCACAAACCCAAACTCAGATTTAACATCACATGTATGAATGTTAGAAGAAGTATCATTCATAGGGTTCACAGAAGAGATTCCATCATATTTTCTGCATGCACATGCTCTTCTAACATATCATATTCCTCATCATCATCATCATAACAAAAATCCATCTCCTATTCAAAATTTGAGTAATTCCAGTGTACTCATCTACCTCTAGATTAGGTTCATATTCAGTGAATGGTTGTGCATATGGTTCACTAGAGAAGGGATGCTCATGCAATGCTTTCCATCCAAGTATATCATTGTTTTGCTCTATGAGCTCTTCCATTAGTGATTGCATACAAGGGGTTGGGGAGTATAACATTGTTCAACTTCCCATTGTGATGGATGATGCATGTGTGCATGGTTATCATGGCTTTCCTAGGGATCGCCTAAACTCATGTAAAATGTAGCATAGTTCTCAGCAGGTGGTCTAAGCTACCACATAAGGTACAAGCATACATTTCATAGTGCCTGGTGGATTAGATTCGACAGATTGCTCATGTAATTGCCTTTCTAAAGCAAGATACTTGAGCTTCTAATTGATCTAAGTGATGACTGGGTATGAGAAAGTTGTTCATTTTCAACCTGTAGTGGATGATACATGTGCTCATAATGATTAGGGTATGTGGAGTCGGGGCCCGAGAAGGCTCATAGTATTCCCTAAAATCACTATGGTATGTGGGGGAGTTCATACTATGAAGCATGCCCGTAAGCAAGCTCTCTAATGGATTTGTTTGTATCTCCGGTTTGCGGACAAAATCTGACATGATCTAGCAACTTAATTTGAACTCAAAAAGAAGCATAACTTAGCACACATCAAATATACTAAGTCCAGATGCAAGCCCAAGTTATGCAAATGCACAGCCCAAAGGTTATGCAAAGCCCAGTTGTTGTGGGCTCAGTTTTGGTTTCAATGGGTTTTGGTTTATGTGGGCTTGTTTGGTTTTTGGGTTTTGGTTTGTTGGGCTGGTTTGGTTTTGTAGGGTTTAGTTTAGTTTTTGTAAGGCCCGAGTTATGTGAATCGCTGTGCCCAGTGATTGTGCAAAGCCTAGGTTGAGCCTAGTTGTTGCATATCAGGCCTCAGTTTTGGTTTAAAAGGGGCTTTAGTTTGGTTTTGTTTTTGGGCTTATATTTGGTTTATGTGGGCTTAATTTTGTTGGAAATGTACAGCCCAATGGAACTGTGGGCTCAGTTTGGTTTAAGCCCAGGTTATGCAAAACTCAGTGGTTTGCACAGTGGTTTGTGGGCTTTGGTGCGAGTTTCACGGATGCACAGCCTCTCGGCCACGGCTTGTGCGGGGCGGTTTAAGCTTAGCACAGTGGCAGATTCTGACTCGGTTGTGTGAGCTTCATCTTGTGCACAAATTTCACAAAGTGACACTCCAATTTCAGCACAGGAGTTCTTTAAGAATTGCACAACACAAGTTTGGTGCATAGAACAACACAGGGCAACACAATTTCACAAAAATTTACACCTAAATTCCCCAAGCTAAGCCTTTTGGGGTGCTTGTAATTGCTTGGCATGTATCACACGGCACATATTAGGCTGATTTATGTTCGGCCCACCCAGGGTTGTGTGCAAGTGGAGTTTATTTTGCGAGTGCACAAGGTAGCTCATAATGTCAAAGCAAAACAACAATTGACTAGCAATTATACAAGGCAATCAATTAGGAAGAACAAAAAAATGCTCATGCGATTCAACACAGGGGCTTGGAGGTTATCGGCTCAAGTACAACTTGCTAGCTTGCACAGAGGTCTAAGTGCATTCACGGCTCAAAGCACGGCAAGTTTGTTTACGGGTTGTCACAGACATCACAAACTTGTGCGGGGCAAGTTTAGCGAGCTTACACGGAGGTTATGCAAATGGGTGTCGAGGTCAATTGACGGGTACGTGGGATCAAGGTACTCTAGTTGACCTTACTTGGGTTTCACAGCTACAACTAAGCTAACCGAGGTTGCTCGAGCTCAAGATCACGGTAATGGAGTGAGCGGAGAATTTCATGTAGGTAAGGCACTGAGAACATACAACGAGGATGTCACAACAGATTTTGCGGGCTTAACGGCACATAACTCACAACAGGGTATCGCATAGGTGCACAAACAAAGATGCTCAGGGTGTGTGTACTACCTAGCATATGTTTTATCATGCATTCAAGGTCTTAGCATGCTTATCATTCTATGAGTGAAAATGTGGTTAACAATGAAGGAAATGCTAAGTGCACAAAGCAACTTAGCTCACCGAGTTCGTAGGTGTCAACTTACTCGATTGACATCCATCAAGTTTCTTCTTGACTGTTTGGTTGCTTTGTTAACAATTGCGCTTCCTTGCCTCGGCTTTCACAATGACTTTGTAGGCTGTGAGCTCAAGAGAAAGTTTTAGGTCTTAGAAATGAAAAATCAAAACTTTCATAGCAGATAGGTGCCACTGATGGCCAACAATTAGAATTTCAAGACATATGAATTGTTCTTTGGACTGACTGGGATCAAAAGTGACAAGTGATACTAAGCTACAGCTACAGATGCTTATAGCTCATATCAAAAAGCCAAGAAGCAAATGAGATGAGTCAAATGCAAAAACAAATGGATTATACTAAGCTACAGATGTAACAAGAATAATTACACTAAGTGACACTACTAGTTATGATGACTACAAGTACAGGGTTATGATGACTACAAGTTCAGGGTTATGCACTATGAAGTGTGAAGTGTGTACAAGTTACATTACAAGTTACACTAATGTGAAATGTGAAGTGTGAAGTGTTATGATGACAAAAAGCGAAATGCAAAATAAAGAAAAATTTAAGCTAAGTTATACTAATAAAAGAAAAACAAAAGCAATAATGCAAAGTGAAAATGTGGGGTGAAATGGATTTCAGTGAAGCAAGAAATGGATCAACATGGCACACGCCAAGTCCCCGGCAACGGCGCCAAAAACTTGGTAGGCTGAGAAATGGGTTTAGTTTTAGCCTACTTGTGATAACCAAGTGCACGTGTGTCTACAATGTAGACGAGGCAAATACGGTCGATCCACGGGGACTTGTGATGCTAATATATTGATCAAAGCTTGCTAGGTGAATTCCTAAGAGGTGAAAATATTCGGTGTGTTTTCGATGCATTGAAGTGAAATTGTGATGAGTGAACTAAGGTATCAAATAGGTAGTAACAATTTTAGAGAACACTAGAGTGGTGAATCCACCTCTAATTCTCATGCTCAGGCAATGTAAGTCAAGCTATGATTTTGTGCCTTCATTTGAAGGTCTTGGCTAGATGTTCATTAACTAGTTTTGCTAACTCACCCCTAGTATGAGTGGTCTTCTTACGGTACCACTCATCACAAAATTTATAAGCTCAATGGCTAACTACTAATCTTAATCATATTATAACACAACAAAAATCAAACCAAAGACAGACATGCTTGGCATGATATTTAGGGGTTTCATCAAACACCCTAGCAATTAAGTTTAGAACATGATACAAATTACACTAAGTGGTGCTCTGGCTAGCCCAGGCATGCCTTCAAACATCCACAGTTCCCCTCTATTTATACATGCCAAAATACCCAAAACCCTAGTTCTCTATAAAACAGAAATTAAATGAAAAACACTCTCACCCACGTCGCTCAATCTGCTGTATCCTCTGTCAATCGTCTCTGAATCGACCATGCGGGTTTGGTGAAACCCTAGTTCTAGTTTTCTCTAAGTTAGCTTCTAGGGTTGGGAGAAGCTAGGAGAGAGAACACTAGACCTAGAGAGGTGGAGCAGGGGCTGATGGAGAAGCTGTTGTGGTTGTGCGGCTGTGGCGGGTATGGAGGTGGTGGTGATGGTTCAGGTATGGTCGGGGAAGAGAGGAATGGGTTTTGCAGAGGTATGGGGGAAGAAGAAATAGAAGATGGAAGAGAAAATGGGGGAGTTGGTCGAGAGGGTATAGGGTTAGGTGGTTTCTTTGTGGAGCGGAAGCATCGAGGGTTTGATGAGGAGCGAAGCACTCGTTGGATCTTGGGAGGCGTAAATCTTAACGGCTCG
Organism: Papaver armeniacum; assembly: GCA_023531295.1. Classification (NCBI taxonomy): domain Eukaryota; kingdom Viridiplantae; phylum Streptophyta; class Magnoliopsida; order Ranunculales; family Papaveraceae; genus Papaver; species Papaver armeniacum. The sequence goes on from JAJJWW010017372.1 coordinate 36,460, forward strand.
GGATATAAGCGGTTTTGGTGCGGAGAGCGGAACATCAAGAGATGATGTGAAGGTTGGAGCACTGTGAGGATGAAGCTAGGTGAGATCTCGAACGGCTCAAATGGTGCGGGCTCGGATCGGGTCGTGGGTAGCTCGAGCCCATGTCTTGTAAATGAGTTCTTTACTTGTTGGGTTGCAAGCGATGCGCCGGCTTTGGCTTTTGCTCCATAGACGCTTGTCTCCAATTTTCTGCTCTTTTGGCTCCTTAGATTCTCCGAACTTTATTTATTACCTAAAAACACAGAATTAATTAATACAAATATTTATTCTTGAAAACAAAGAAAACACAGAATCTGGGATAATATCTGATTCTTGAGCACAAAAGATGAGTTAGATGCCAATAAATAGATGTAGAAATATGCAATATTTGGCACTCATCAATTTACTTGTTGATGTTGCTATCATCGTGAAATCCATGATAAAATGGGCTAGACAACTCTCTAATGGATCTTGATATGATGTTTGGTAATGACTCTGAACTAAGGTTCCTATCATGTTCACCTCTTCAATGCACGTGTCATCTAGCTCGAATACGACTTATTGACATTAAAAATATTCAACTCAATAGTCATATTACAAAAAGATAGATTCATAATACCATTTCGGGTTTATGATCGCATTAGATGTAGCTAAAAATGAGCGACCTAAAATCACAGTGTCTGGTTCTAAGGTGGGGACGGGTTGGGTATCTAAGACCACGAAATCCATAGGATAAATAAACTTGTCGACCTCAATAAGAACATCTTCTATCACACCACGAGGAATTTTAACATACTGTCAATTAACTTCGAGTGTTATCTTGGTAGGTTTCAATTCACTCAAGTCCTAGTTGTAAGTACACGTGGTACGGCGGTAAGTTCACACTAGCTCTAAGTCAAGTAAAGCTTTATCTACCCGATGTTTTCCTATCGTGCAAGCAATGGTAGGGGCACCGGGTCTTTATATTTAGGAGTTGTGTTGTTCGAATGATCGAACTTACATGACTAGCTAAAAAGGCTTTTTTTAGGGACACTAAGCTTGCGCTTTCGCGTACACATATCCTTAAGGAATTTGGCATAAGCGGAAGTTGCCTAATTGCTCTAGTAACGGAAGGTTTATGGTAACTTTCTTAAAAACCTCCATTATGTCATTAAAGTTGGATTCATTCTTTGTTGGTACTATTAGCTGGGGAAATGGGGCTTGATAGACACATTTATGTGTCTATTTGGATCTCAATTATGTATATTGTTATTGCTCGATTTTGTACTTATTTGGTTATTTATGACTTTGTAGGTGTTTTTGGAGAAATAAGCTTTTGCGGCGAATTGGGCTCGAAAAATGGTATTTGCACCCCAAAAGGGTTAGGAGAGACCGAGAGTATGTTGGAGACACCCAGGACATATGTTATTTACACCCTTCAAATGGATAAGGGGTACTCAGTTGATAAGGGCCATCTCAGGGCAACTACTATTCGCACCCATCAGAGGTTAGGGGGCAAGCGCATGCTTCACGGTTTAAACAAGAGATTTGGCGGGAAAATTAGTTACGGCAGCTTAACTTTATGGCAACGATTTGGGCGAGTTATGGGGAGATTCAATCGGATATTTCTATTGGATATGGACTGGGAGTGATCAAGTACATCGAAATAGGGAAGGTAATGGGTTTATTCACGTAAAAAAGGAAGCTCACGGCTGAACATGGAAGAGAAGATATTCTCGGATTCTGTTGGAGGATAGTTCCGTGAGATAGAAGAATATATTCGTCCGAGATTTGATTCTGTCATATTTTGGAAGGAACGTGAAGATTAAGAGAAGATATTCGATCCTCAAATCTCTGTGACCTTTGGATTCATCGGCAGACGCGTAGAGGAAGAGAAAAAAAAGGAAATATCCGTGACTCTCACGGAAAGATTTCTCGTGATATATTTGGAAGCTTTAAAGCCTGTCGCGTATAAATAGTTTGGGAATAGTCCAAGGAAAGGGAGTCGAGTTTGGGGTAGAGCAGAGGAAGAAAATCACGTTGTTGAGAGGTGAATTACGGAGGTGCAAACAGCCGGCCCAGGTGAAGAAGACGAAGAACCGACACTTGAAGTGTCGTTCTCCAAGAACTGAAAACAGACTCATAGAGACAGTCTTTTATTCTACAACACATTTAATTTATCGTTTCTGCAGCAAAGTGTCTTGCAACACTTATAAACGTTGCGATTTCTTTGCTTTATTATTTTCACCTCTTGTAAGCACTTTTGAGCTATGAATATCAATTTTGAACGTTTTTTCACCATGAGGAGCTAAACCCCAACACTTTGGGATGACGGAGGAAGCCATGTTTCACAATGTTTGGTAATTATAATTGATTCTTAAGACTTCTTGCAATGATTTTTAATCGATTTATGATTTTCATTGATTATTTGTGATTTTGTTTGATAGTATATGCTTAGTCTAAGAACTTTTGATGCACTATGCTTACGATTTACATCTAATGCTTTAAAAAATCTACTTTTGGCAAAGAAATAGAGTCTAAAAAGAGCTAAAATTGTTACGAATCATTGTATGAACCAATTGATTGTGAAGTTTGGTGGAATCCCGAGTCCCGGTAACTCATACTCTTGTTATCTTCCTTTACATATTTTTGCTAGTTCTAGTATTTTATTTAAGTAAGTCCTACAATCAACAACTTCCCAAGTCCGAGAATCAAACCCTATACTTACCACTTGTAAAACTACATCAGTTTTTGGCGCTGCCGACGCGGACTTGTATTTAGGTTTTAGGTTTTAGGTTTTTTTTTTTTTTTTTAGGTTTTGTGTATATTTTATTTTTACCATGAGAGGTTCGGATGGTTTCTCCAACCAGGATTATAGGTTTCTTATGGGTCAAACTTTTGACGGTTATCAAATCTAGTGTTATTATTATAAAGAGCATTGGCTTGTTCTTGATAGTCGGCCTTCCCAAAAGGCTCCACTCTACCGCTAGTGTGACCCAATTCTAAAGCTTCTAACCTTTTAGCTATTCTGCAATTTTGGCATACGATTCAAAGCCTCCTTCTAGCATATTAACGTTTCCTTTTCCTAGAAGAATTGTTTTCTTGGGTTCCCTACTATTTTCCCATTCTTTGGGCTTTTTGGGCGATTTCATGCAAGTATGTCATCGCCTCATCAAAACATTTGGTTTTCAAACCCACTGTACACATAGATTCTCTTGTGGTCGTAGTGGAATAATCTATACCCTCATAAAGGATCTGAACTAACCTAACCTTTTCTAAACCATGATGAGGACATTGGGCTAATAAATCATTGAACCTTTCCAAATACCTATACAAAGATTCTCCCTCTTGTTGAGAAAATGTGCAAATTTGCGTCTAATAGACGATGTTTTGTGCCTAGGGAAAAACTTGTTCAAAAGGCAGATGTAAGTTGTTCATATGTTTCAATTGAACCAGAAGCCAAACTATATAGCCACGATTTAGCTTTATCTTTCAAGGAAAAAGGGAATAACCTGAGTTTCAAAGCATCATCATCAAGGTTTCTAATCTTTAGGGTACTACAAATTTCCTCAAAGTCCCTAACATGGAAATAGGGGTTTTCATTTTCTTTCCCTAAGAAGATTGGGAGGCAATTTAAGGTCCCAGGTTTAAGTTCATAAGTTGCTTAGTTTGCCTAACTTTGATACACGAGGGACGAGTAGTCCTAGTTGGATTCAACAAAGCTTTCAAAGTTGCCATTTTCGGCACTATCGGAATATTAGGGATTGTCTCCTCAAAGCTGACGTTCAAAAACGGACTCTTCAAAAATCGGACTTTCTAAATTGAGGTAATCGAGACGCTTAGAACTACTAGGTTTCTCTTTAACAAATCTACCTAGGGCGTCTCTTTTATGTTTAGGCATGCAAAATAATAAGGAAGGGGATTCTATGCAATCACAAATCAAGGCCGACTCAGCAAAGCAAACCTAGAGATTTCTAGCAAACAAAAAGCATGATGGATCCACTTAGATTGTTTCTAGACCAGCTTCTAATCCTTCGAAAGGAATTCGTTACAATTTAAGCAAACCCCTCTGGAATCAATCCGGAGTCAAAGTAAGTTGAATAGAGGTGAGTGAAGCTCGGTGGAGCTTTGATACCCAAGGCCTCACCGGAATTACAGGCGGCGCGATCACGCATTCAACTCACAGAAACCTTCATGAACCCGAAGTGTGCTTAAAAAAAGAGTAACCAATATTTTTGAATGACTTTCCTATTAAGCTCGTTACCCTATCGGTCTTGTTTTAGTCAAAATTTTAAGGTTTAGGTTCGCGTAGGTTACGTGTTCCTAAGGCGGGAAAGAAGAAGAACAGTGATGAAATCCGAACCCTTATCTTTTATGGCCGGAGCCTTGCCCTTTACTAGAAAATTAAAGCAAAAGTATTCAAGTCCTCGGCATATATGAAACGAAGGAATCCATTAACTCGGCGACGGGGGATTCGCGAGTGTTAGAATCTTACCTCCCGTTCCGGACGGGGATGAATCGGTTGTAGTCGACTCGGGCCACTGACTCCTATGTCGGTGTACGAACCCAAGGTGCGAGACAATATCGTAATTGTCCTCCTTCTCAAAACGATTTATATTTAAAGTACCCTTCCCGGGGTAAAAATAAAAATAATGTCCAAAGTCCAAAAGTCCAAAGTCCAAAAAGAAAAGAAAAAAATTACAAAAAATAATAAACCCTAACACAAATTTTTTTTTTTTTTTCTAAAAATATACAAACCCTAAAAACAAAATAACTAAAATAAAATTGTCTTCTTTTAGTTCTTTTCGCTTTAATCTTTAGCTCAAGTCTTTACGAAATCACCAAACTCCTTGGCTCAATTTTCTTTATGATCGAACACCAGACAGACAAAAGATAAATACCCAAAAACGTAAAAAAGAACAAAAATAATAAAAAAACTAAAAAATAAATCTCAAACCCTAAAAACAAGTCCGCGTCGGCGGCGCCAAAAATTGATGTGATTTTGAAGTTGTTTGTAAAGTGGTAAGAAAAGTGATTCGATTCTCTCGAACTTGTGAAGGATTTCCTAGACTTAAATTCAAAACAAAAATAGAAAACTCACTAAAAATTATAGCAAACTTTGACAAAGATGTTATCAATATTAAAAGAACACTGAGACTCAGGATTCCACCAAACTCCAATTTTTATGTGATTTAATCTAATCCATATTCGTGCAACTCTTTACGTTTAAAGTGATTCTAATATTTTGCAAAGGTAGATTTTTAGAATAACAATTGTATTTTGAAAGCATAGAATATCATAAACCTAGGTCTAAGCATAATCTATCAAGAGAAATCACAATTGCTTAGGAAAAAATCATTCAATCAATTTTCAATCAAGGCAAATAATCTTAAAAGAGATTGCAAAAATTAATTAAAATAGAAATCACCACACACATCATGGAAAATTGGCTTCCTCAGAAGCGCCTCGCCCAATGGGATTTAGCTCTCATATTAATCACTTGCTCAAAATATTGGTTTATGGCTCAAAAGTTGATTAAAAGAGTGAAAAGTAATAACCTGCATCGTTTGCAACTCTTTGTTGCTTTGTCGTCGATTTTAAGACCCCAAAACATTGTCTTCAATGGCCTTTTGTTCTTCGTGTTCTTGGTGACAGCACGGTAAAACCCGGTTTTCTCGCAACTTTGATTTCGGCTGTGGTGTTCTAAACTTCCCCAACTTCTTCTAAACTTCAATACCCTTCCCCGGAACTCGATTACACCTTTTATACACCTCGAAACCTAAAAATACCGATTAAATTTCTTCCTTTCCTTTCCGTGCATGTCACGGCAATAATCTCTCTGCAAGATCGATTTACGCGTTTTTGGACCCTCAATTCTTTCCAAACTCTTTATTAGGTAAGTAAGTATCTTAGGGAAGATTATCTGCGATTTAGTCTCCCTGAATCTTCCAAAATCAAGGCAACGAGAGACTCAGAATTTCTTTCACCTCTCGTTTTGCTCCAACTCGAGTTCTAGCCAATTTGGATTCAAACAAACGACTTTAACAGGCCTGTTTAGGCCTAAGAAGTAAACCCAATCATGTTCAGCCTTTTAGTCTCCATAGAACTCGATCAAAATCTCAACCCTAATCCTGCAGGCGTGTTGGTTTCTTTTCATAAAGCGATAATTCAAATGTAGAAGATGGTGGCCCCTATCCTCTGTTGGGGTGCGAATACGAGTGGGTGGCCCTTAACGGTTTGGTTGCCCCTTATCGAAATGAGAGTCCCTTTGGATGTCTCTGAGGTGTCTTTAGCAACTTTCGAGCCGAATTTTCCAAAAATATTTATTTCCCAAAAATACCTACAAATACACAAAACACCATAATAAGTACAAAAATGGGTACTAATAATATAGAAAATCGAGATGAAAATAGACACATAAATGCGTCTATCATCAATCTCTTCAATAAGACAATAAAATCATCACCCAACTCACCCAATGTAGTACCAAAACGCTAAATCCATAACCGTGTGTGGTACATACATCCAAATATTTAGCATTTTTACGAGTAACAACTATAGAAATAGCACGACCTGGAGTGAAGCTTGAGTCACATTTCCGGGTAAAACGGCGAGGTCCGTGACGTCAAAACATGTATCACGACCATTCTCCCGGTTGTACACCATTATGTCGGGTTTTTAAAGGGACATTACGATCGACAAGAAGCCCATTGATACTTCCTTCTGGCGGCAACACTTGCCTTGTAACGGATATCCATCAACATATCACGTACTAAATCATGACGAAATTTACCCCCGACTTCACTTGCGCAGTGGACTGCGTGATCACCGAAAACGTCCATGTGCCGCTTACATATTGTACAAATGATTTCCTCAGGGAGGAGTGGGATTCCTAGTATGTATTGAGTGACAACACGGAACTATCTGGGACCAATAGTTTGATGTAGTCCAAAGAATCGGTATAGCCTTCAAATAATCCATATCATGCTCAGTCTTGTTGCTCTTCCATAAGACTACATCCTTTTCGGACATACAGAACTTAGCGGGCAACTCCTTCTTGATAACATCAAAATAACAAACTGCCAAAGCTTTCATGGGATGAGGGGCAGTGTTATTGATATTAAAAGGGGAAGAAGTAAGACCACAAGTCTGCATGAACTTGTTGAGTGCAAACTGGAAGTTGGGGCTTGGGTCTGGCATATCTATAGAACTCAAAATTGTCCGTTGCAAGCTTTCAGTCTGAATGTAAGAAGCCATATAACAATACTGACATGTATCATACATTGTATATACTCCTAAACCACCATCCTTCATAGGTAGAGTTGCTAGCCTTTGCTGAAGAGGGCTGAAACCAGCACCATCCCCTGTGATCAAGAGACGTAGATACTGGAATAAGTGTTGATCAAAGTGGCTTGTTGCTGCTTGGAGGACCCCAAGATTTGTTGTACGTAATGTGAAATACAACCTTGAAACACCTGTACAGCTGCGTAGAAGTAATGGCTCACTATGTGGGTCGTTCAACTTCTTAACATTGTCCATGAGACGTAAAGTCTTGTCAATTACCATGTCGCTACAGAATTTAGTGTCCAAGATGACTGGTCCACCCAGTAATTTCACACCACTAGCTGGTCTACCTATATTAGCATGGACCACTCCAACTTCAAGGCTTTTAGGGCAAGTAGAAGGCCAAAAAATATCAGTTTTTTGATGTTTAAATGCAGACCTCTTGAAACACCTTCTGTTTGTATGATGTTAAGTGCTTTCGAAACTTCTATAGTGTCGCCAATGATGGTACCATTATCAAGGTACCAGGCATGAAGATACAATGAACATTGAGAAGCAATTTTACAAACAAGAGGATGAAGTGTAAGTGCAAATAACAAGGGACCAAGCGGGTCACCTTGTTGGACACCCTGAGCTGAAGAAAGGATGGACTCATTGTAATATAATTTTGCAGGTTTATCATAACAAAATTCAACCCATCTAGATATGCTAGGACATCTGTCTTTGACCTCTCTAATTAAGGTTGTTCTATCGACTAGGTTAAACGCATTTGTAAAATCAATGAGCATCATAATTAGAGTATTATGTACCTTTCGGCTCAAGCAATACGGTGGCGGAATGCAATATACTTTCACCACCACATGGAATGCCTACTCCGAATTGATGGTCACCCAAATAACAAGCCATTTCTTGCAAACAACACTTCTTTGCTAGTTTCGAACATAACCTTCTCCATATTGTCCCAACAACGATTGGTCTCAGGCCACCATCAGGCTTGAGTAATGGAATTAGAGGGGCGCTTGCAATGTACTCACCTAGGGCTGCAGGACACTGACCAGCTAACCACAAGTTAATTACGCTTGCGATGGCTGATAATAATTCTTCAGACACAACAGCAGCAGGTCCACTTAAGGCGTCCATCAGATATTGGGCTCTAAGAGCATGTCATGCATATGAGGTTCCTTTTGGGAAGCCTTTAATTGCAGACAAGACAACTCTGCTGTCAACCAAAATAGGTGCAGACACTATGTTTTTAGAAGGTATTGAAGGAGGAGGAGCATATGGGTGTTTCTGCTGCAACTCGTGTAAAATATCTTCGTTATATGGTGCAGCGCCTTGGTGGAAGACAAAATTCGATGGTCGCCGCATAGTGCACAAGCGAGTTTCTTCTGCAAGATTCAACATTAGTTTTTGGTTTCTTTTTAGCATATCCTTTGACGTTGATTCTCCTTATGAACCTCCAATAGCTGCTGTAGTAAAATGTTACATCCATTTGGCTCTTTCCAAGTGACTAAGGCTTGATTAATGGATGCAGTTTGTAATCGCTTTCTATTGCCAGATCTCTCTTCCCGTGAGCTTTTTGGTATGTACAGATTTAGGGTGCAAATTGGTAGAAGGAGCAGTTGAACCCATGAAGATATGTTGTTGGGGTTAGCCACCACTTTATCAAGGGTAGATTTTAAAGTTCTTGAAAAATGTAAGCGACATTGTGGTGGAATGCTAGAGATAGTGGTTATTTATTTCTAAAAAAATCAGATTGAGCATACCTAAATTAAGACCCTCAGAATCATCATCGCCTCTAGTGGGAATAGTTGGTGGGATATCAACAGGGAGATGTTGAAACGGCTTATCAACACCATAGAACAAGAAATCTGCACCTCTTCCATTGAAAGGACCTGGTAATACTCCACCTGGGTGGTCACGACATGGCCTCCTCCATGAAAACCATTTCTTACAAGGAAAACACATCCACATCCGTAGCTTCTGAGAAGTTTCTCCCAAGCCAAATAAACCCCAGACCTCGTATGTATCCTTTCCATGCAAAACTTGCTATGTCCGTAGTGCCATGAAAATGCATATCTTTGATGTGTCGAAAATCGAACTTTTAGCATACCCACCATCACATACACCATCATGACAATTATCAAAATTTTTATACGAGTAATGGCGAAAAGAGTCATCCATCATACATGATTAGATGTTGTGCATAAGAATATTCATCTTGACTTGCAAGAAAGGTATCATCCACTGCATAGGAAGATGTAGATGAAGCAACTTGTATCGGTACAGATGGTTCACAAGCATTATTAGACAACCTAGCGGATGAAGATGATGAACTTCGTGATGATGCTCTTGTTCTCTGCATAATTGGGGGTGCATCATATATTGGGGTTGAAGATGAAGAACATGAGCGAGTTCGTGGCATAACTACAATACACTATAATTAGGAATCAAAGAATGGGACAATAAGAATTCAAAATAGGCAAACTACCTCAGTTTAAAACTTAAAATACCAGTCCTTGAATCACTAATTAAACAACCAAGATGAACCAGGATAATTTCTCAAAACACAAAAGAAAAACCCCAATAACAATCTTCAAACTCAAAGCAATACTCTTCTCTATGATGAACAAAAACCCCCTGCTAATGCTTCTACACACACTTAACTGGAGAAAAACAAAACACATAACCCAGAAACCACTCTTGAATTTACCTCCTAATTGAATCTGCAAACCACTTAACCCCTTCAAAGTTGCACCATTGATGGTTAAAAGCTATTGATGAAACTTCAATTACACAGAATAGTCCTAATTTTATAACTTCTACCCCACAGAACAAAAACAGAACAATCACATCCTCAATAAAAGAAAAATAAATCACAAAACAAAAGTTGAAGCTACTCACTAGAACCACTGAGGATTGCGAGCTACTTGATTAAACTTCTCCCTTTCGAATAAACCACAATACCCACCCCTAATTCAATTCCAATCTCACTCGGTCGAAAAGAATCGAAAAACCTTAACCACGACTATCATCCTTCAAAATTGAACCCTCTTCCCCAACAATCAACCCCGTGACAATCTTAGAGAAACTTCGTTTCAAAGGTCCAAATTAATCAACACAAAAGAATTACAGCAAAACCCCCTAAAACAATTACAACTTCTACTTACCAGAGATGGAGATTGGAAGAAACTTAACACGTATTCAACCTCCGAAAACCTCTTCCAAAACTTAGAAAACCCTAACACAGTTCTTCAATCAATGAAAACCCCAAATCAATTTCTTCAAACACTCTATGAAGCAAAGAAAACCCCCTTCCTCAAAACAATCGACGAAACCCCACTTCAGAATCTTCAATCCCACCAACAAACTGATTCTTCAATCCCACCAACAAAAACATCAATCCTCTAAATCAAACCCTGCCCAATTCAACACTAAAATTTCATTGATTGAACTAAATCCATGCGTTGCTAAGAAATACTCTCAGAAAAATCCCTAAACTGTCGATTGAACCTCGACAAAAGAAAAGATATGATGAACAAAAACATAATAGAAGGGAAGAAAGATGATAACCCTATCTTCTATCAACGAAATACCACTCAACGAACAGAGAAATTCGATCCTTTAAAACCCAGAACAGATAAAATTGGTTCTATTATTATTATTATTATTATTATTATTATTATTATTATTATAAAGGACACCCCAAGGGTATATTATTAAAAATCGAATCGAAATCAACGTTACAAGAGATGGTGGGTAGCCTAGCTACAAGCTGAGCGCCAACACCCTTCTATTATTATTATTATTATTATTATTATTATTATTATGGTGGGTAGCCTAGCTACAAATGTTGGCCTTGACACCCCTTTACTTTTCTCAAGTTGACTTGCACCCTCTTGTTTTAAAGATCTACTTTGATGTCATCTTGATTTGCGGGCGTGGTACTTAGATGATGGTACCATTATTGGTGATACTTTACCGGAGTTTCTAAAAGCCTTTCACATTATTCAACATGAAGGTGCATCTCGTTGGGATTCATCTTAATGTGCGGAAAACTGAATCGTTCTGGCCCCTGCCGATATGAGGAGTCCGCAGAGGGTATTTTCCTTTGGTATTGGTAGATCCTCTTTAGGAGTTAAACTTCTTGGTGATCTTGTGAGTTTGAATGCTAAGTTTTGCACGGTGATTTGGTTCTTGGTAGAGTTCAAAAGACCATACAATTGATGGCGGTAGTTCGTAGGCTCGAAGACCCTCAAAAGTGAATTGCTTCTTCTGCGGAATTGTACGGGTGTTTCTAAACTTTTCTTTACTTTGCGTACCACTTGCACCTAAGTTTGTGAAAGAAGCGCGAGTTGTATATGATGATCATCTTTTTAAATATATGAGGAATTTAGTGACTGGTGATGGTCCAGGTTTTGGTTTATTACAGCAGAGACTAGTGTCTTTACCCATCAGAGATGGTGGTCTTGGTATCTTCTATGTTTGATACAATGCAATACCGTTTTTAGCTTCTTATTCTCGGACCACCGCATCTACGGGGAATATTTTACACCCTATATCTTGATCTCTACATCTTCGGGCTTTTATTTAAGGGTCCTACTTATCAACAGGCTTTTGATCATTTGTTCAAGTGTGTGGTATTGTTTCTTCCCAACTTAGCATTCTCATAACCGCCCACATCCCATGCATTCACCGGCGGTTCAATATTTTCACGGAGTAACGGAAAACATGCCTTCCTTTTCAATATGTCAAGACGTGACTCAAGATTTTGACGATCAACAAATAAAACTAAGCATGCTCAAGATTACTTGCTTGTTATTCCTGATGGGCTTGGACGAGAAGTTAGGGCCACGTCGGTTTTGTGCTATTCTTAGTTATAGACTTGTATTCCCCTATTTGCGAAAAAGTATTTGTTTGTGTTGTAACAAGGCTATGGATGTATATGGTGACCATGCGTTGCATTGTGCAAGTGAAGTTGGAGTCAAGTTTCGACATGATTTTGTTCGTGACACATTTGCGGATATTTGTTATAGGGCGGTGTGCACGCTAAAGTTGAAGCGCCTTTGGGTTTCTTATCGCGTGATGGTGGTGATTCAAGACCAGTGAATTCTTGTCTACAATTCGGAGGAGGGCGAGACACTTGTTTGGATGTGATGGGAGTTTCTCCTTTATTTGGGGTTGGCGTGAACGGCTTTTTCAGGGCCTTGCTTTGTCTAAAGCCGTTGAACGTAAAAGATGTAAATACCTTGATGTTTGTAAAGCCAGTGGGTATAATTTTGGTACCTTGGCTTTTACTACTTTAGGTGAGCTTGGTTTTGAAACTATAGAGTTTTGTTGAGGTTAAAAAATTACATAGCTAGACATGATGCTAATGTTAAAGTTCGCAATTTTCTTTTTATTAGATTAGGTTTAGCTATCCAAAAAGGGGTTGGGCGCAACTTGTTGCTTGATTTACCAACAAGTTTCTTGTAAAAAACTTTTCTTTTCTTATTATTATTATTATTATAATTTATTATTATTTTTTTTTATAATTTATTATTATTATTACATGAAACTAGTTGGAAGCCTAACAAGCTAAGCTCCAACGACATACTACTACATTAATTGAACAAGGTTGATGTGCTAGTCTACCGGTGGGCCTCATGGGAAACCTTGCCAAGGAGCCGAAACGAGCGGGAGGGCGAGATTGTGTCACAAGGGGGCAAATTAACACTACCTTCCATGTTAATTCCTGCCAATATTACGCCATTGGGGACTCGAACACGGGACCTCACGAGAGCGCGTAAAACTTTGGGAAGCAGGGATGACCAGCTGAGCTAGGGGCCCGTTCTTTATTATTATTATTATTATTATTATTATGAAATGAGCCACGGAGGGCATTTTATTATTATTATTATTATTATTATTATTTTGAGAAGAAAGGATATATTGAAAAGAAAAATATGTACAAAATATTTACAAGAGGAATAAAAGGAACTCCTTTAACAACTACAGAATTAAAAAACCTATCTCAAGTCCATTATTTCTTCTCATCGAAGGTTCATAGAGTAGCCTAATGAAGATTTCAGTTGTTGAACTCCATAAGCATAGCACATAAAAGGCATTCTTTAGATTTTGTTCTACTGTGAACTCTTCTGCTTCGTTCTAGCCACAACTCCCAGCAGATTGCATAAGGAAAGAGGTGCCAAACCAGTTTCACTTTTTTTTGTAACTCTTATTAATCTCCAGCTCTGCATGAAGCCACTTAAAAACTCATTAGACACCCACATCACCTGTAAAGACTTAAGAAACGTATCCCAAAAGTGATTTTCCCAGATGCAATTTAAGAAGAGATGATCCTGCAATTCAACCTGACTATTGCATAACAATCAAATATTAGAAGTCACCATCACCCCACTGCTCTGAAGCATAACCTAGTAGGAAAGTGAATCATATATAGTAGCCCACATAAGAAAAAAGCACTTTAGGTGGAACAAACTTTCTTGTTATTATATTGGCATAATCCCGATCCCAACTTGATCAATTTGTTGTATAAAACTTTATATGTGCACAAACCTTCAATAATATCCTCCTCTCTTGTCACCAAGAATACGTTTCTTAACTCATGTTTCATTTCTAACAGATCAATGCGCTCAGCTGGGTCCAATTCTCTTGAGAAAATGAAATTCCAAGAAGTTCCTCTCATCTCAGCCACTGTCCCAGACTTCTGTCTACTAACTTTATATAAAACTTTACTTTTAACTACCATTATATTGCGTTACCTATCGGTAAGCTAAGGATGATCAGAAAATCAATTTTGATAATCATAAATGAATTATCTCTCAAGCTGAGTCAGGTTCTCTATCAAATTCGGTTGTTGGGGATTGATCTGAAGATTTTCTCAAAAAAAATTGAAGATAAGTTCTGATCATAGTTTTCAGATTGGGAGCTATTGAAGGGGAATTAGATACTTACTGAGGATTATACTCCTAAAACCTCTGAAGCTCGGTTAACTCCTTGGAATTTCTTCTTATGGTAAGAAAAACTAACATTTTGAAGTAGTTTTTTTAATGTTTTTATTACATTACTACCTTTTATCAGTATTCAAGTATATTTATTCAAACTTTATTTTGATGATGATATTTGCAATACTTGTCATGTGTATTTCTTATTTTCATGAGATGATTCTTTGTTTTATCATAAATGTATGATTGTAACATATTCTAATAAGTGTTATCTTATTAGTTTCTCTCATTGTGCAAATTATATTGGTAACCTAAAAATTTACCCCTCCTTAACCAGGGGAATAGCCGCCATCAGTATAACACACTTTATGTCGATAAACTGAAATGTTCTTATGTTAATTTAGGGAGAGAATAAACACCATTAAAAGGCTAGATTAATAAATATCGAAAAATAAAATAATAATAATCCATTCTACTAAAAATAAATAGGTTATCTTTATTAATTTCCTATCATGATGAGCAAAATTCAGGTTGCCACCAGAAATTGGCACGAAACTCATTTTGTTTTTATCGCACCAAGATATTTGGTGCAATTGAGGTGTTTGAGATTACTCATGATTAAAACACATGGTTGCAGTAGCTATTGCCAAATATTATTTTACACTTGCTTGAGAATACGTACATGTAAAAGTTGTCTCAACAAGGCAAGTTAAGCATCTCACAATTGGTCGGTTGTCAGCTAAGCAAAACTATTATAAGTTATTTCACTTCAAGATTATAAATAATAGTATAGTAAGAAGAACATATTCGATTCACATGGAGATATGGATTGTTAATTGCATTTGATAACTTAAGTAAACATAGGGGAATTTTGTTGTTCAAAAGTAATTTAAACTAAAACCTGTAAATGTTTGAGAAAATATCATAAAAGAAAGTTGGTTAAGAGATTCTTCGTCCATCACTAAACATGTCACTCAATCAAACATCAATATCATAGTTCATTCTTTCTCGTTACCACTAACTCTAAAGTATCCTCAATAGGTGTAATATTTCGTTATGCCTCATAATGTCAACACATACTGCGTAACAGACTAAGGATAAAACCTTCTAAACATGAAGTCGATGAATAATCAATCGCAAGTGTCATCGGTAACTAGCATCTCCACTTGTATCACCCCATCATCGCTTTACGAATAAGTTTTGTCTTCGACAAAGTTATGCAAAAGATAAAGAACAATTAAATCGACAAACATAGCGAGGATGAGAAAGATGCAACCACGAATTTAAGATATTTAATACTAAATATGTAAATGAAGAAGAAAAAAATAGATCAAACATTGTCTGATTTCACAAGAGAATTTGAGTTGTACCAGACTGAATTTATCTCACCAAAGTTATACTTCGTCATTTTACGAGGACTTAGATTTTGAAATCCCTCCACAGCTAAACATCGGTTTTGAAGAACCCCAATTGGCTCTTCCCATCTTCTTGAACTACATAAACTACAATAAACAAACTTTGTTAACTAGTATTGGAATATAAATTATTTAAGAGATAAGGAATCTTTTTCACACAAATACAATACCGATTGATAGTCCTCAATGCTATTATCATTCTCTTCCTTTTTTTTAATCTCTGAATATGTTGATGCCATTCTGGTACAAATGTTAACAACATGTGCGACCCTCTCTAAAGGAGTTTTATCATCCTCATCATCCTTCAAATTCTCTGCCAAATATTTGTAAATATTGGCACAAGTTTGTTCTCGTTGCCTTGCCCCCAATAGCCCATTTTTAAGGGGAGACTCCAACAGTTACATCCCCTTTATCTATTATTAACTTCACCATTTTATGACTGCCATCAAGGTCATATTTGCAGACAATAAGCGTGGAGCGTGATGTATCTTCACCACGATCTTCCCATTTCTTCAATTGTCCTCTAGTGATTTGCTGAAGTGCGGTAGAGGCCTGAGCAGAAGTAAGAGGTGGGAAGTCCTTGTCTTCACGTTCCAATAACTGTTAAGAAAAAAAATCACATTGTCAACATTATATACACTTCAAATTATATATATATATATATATGCTCACAATTATATGCATGGTTTACCATCATTCTCAATTCATCTGTTGCCGCTTTGGTAAATTCGTAGCACCCAAATCTGGCCACTATACAATCATGAATAATGTTTAGTTTTTGATGTTGTAGTGGCACATTATGCTCATCTGCTGCTACTTTCTTAGGTGTACTAGAATAAACTACTCTTGTGTCGCTGCCAATGATGAATCTATTATCTTGGATCACCACTAAGTTACTTGTACCTGTAAATTTATATTTCATCTGCGGATTGAGGAAAAAAAAAACATTCAGACCAATGTTTAATGTCAAGATGAATAAAACAGCAACATTACAAGGTAAAACTCATATCAAGTGTAATTTTTAAGAACTTTGTTATTGCAAGAAACTGCTTGAAATCTTAAGGAAGTAATCGAAGATACCCAAGATTACATATGTAAATACAAAACGCAACACCTTATCTACCTTCGAAATCGAAAGCTTATGAAACCCCGGACCTCTATATTCATAATCATTGCCATAATTTGATTAAAGCAAGGAAACCAAAATTAGTTCAACACGCAAATCTTGCACCGAAAGAAAGGTAGAATGCACATATTGACATACATGTCGATCATGTCTCAAAAAGTTACACCTCTCTAAGTTTGCGCTAAATAAGAAAAACTATCTAAGTTCTCATGAAAAAAAAAAGCATCATGTCAAACAGAACGACGAAAATCCACTCGTTGAAGGCGCATATACATAACTAACAATGTCAAAATAAAATCAAGCTGACTTCTATCGCTCACTACCACAGAACACAGTTCATTTTCATCAAATTAATGGGGAAAATTTTTACACTCATAATAATATTCATATGATTGTTCTTAGTACATCAGGTCCAAATCTATCACTGGTAATAGAGTACAAGATTAAGTAGTTAATACTTACATCAGGTCCAGATCCATGTTTTAAAGTTGACAAGCTCATTGCTCACATATCAATTCTGATATGATCTTTGTTTTCTAAAGAGAAAAAAAAAAAAAAAAACATAATACAATTAGAACTCAACAACTACCATCTATTTAAGTTTAGATCTACATAAATTATTGCTCAGCTCCCTACACCCCTCATTTTTTGAAACTATATAAGTTTAGATCTTAGATAAAAACTCTCACCTGTTTTCTTGGTGTTACTGATTGAAAGAGAAATGATTGTTGGTTTACTAAAAAGAAAGTATGTTTTTAGTTTACTGAACTAAAAGAAATGCTCTCACCTCTTTTCTCGGTGCTACATTGCTACTAAGTGATGAAGGAGAAAGGATTGTTTTAAGCAGAAATTTGGTTTTTAGTTTACTGAGAAGAAATGTGTTTTAAGCAAAGCTTGGTACGGAAAAAATATAAAAGTTCTCATGATAAAAAAAAGCATCATGTCAAACAAAACAAAAAATCCACTTGTTGAAGGCGCACATACATAACTAATGTCCAAATAGAATCAAGTCGACTTTTATGGCTCATTACCACAGAACACAGTTCATTTTCATCAAACTAATTTGGATAATTTTTACACTCATAATAATATTCATTATGATTGCTTCTTAGAACATCAGGTCCAGATGTATCACTGGTAATAGAGTAAAAGATTAAGTAGTTACTACTTACATCAGGTCCAGATCCATGTTTTAAAGTTGACAAGCTTATTACTCACAATATCAATTTTGATCTGATCTCTGTTATCTATTTAAGTTTAGATTTAGATAAACTTATTGCTCAGCTCCCTACATCCCTCGTTTTTTGAAACTATATAAGTTTAGATCTTAGATAAAAACTCTCACCTCTTTTCTTGGTGTTACTGAACTAATAGAAAATATGTTTTTAATTTACTGAGTGAAAGAGAAAGGATTGTTGGTTTACTAAAAGAAAGTATGTTTTTAGTTACTGAACTAAAAGAAACAATCTCACCTCTTTTCTTGGTGTTACACTGCTCTAAGTGATGAAGGAGAAAAGTTTGTTTTTAGCAGACATTTGGTTTTTAGTTTACTGAGAAGAAATATGTTTTAACCAGAGCTTGGTATGGAAAAAATATCAAAGTTCTCATGATAAAAAAAAAAGATAAAAAAAAAAAAAAAAAAGCATCATGTCAAACAGAATGATGAAAATCCACTCGTTGAAGGCGCATATACATAACTAACAATGTCCAAATAGAATCAAGGCTCACTACCACAGAACACACTTCATTTTCATCAAACTAATGGGGAGAATTTTTACACTCATAATAATATTCATTATGATTGCTTCTTAGTACATCAGGTCCACATCTATCACTGGTAATAGAGTAAAAGATTAAGTAGTTGATGATAAGATTTTTTAATTTGTTTTTGTAGTAATATAAGAATCGAACTCTAAGACTTGTGAAGATTAAATTTAAAGGTTTAATGAAAATAATAAAAGAGAGAGTTACTGGGTTTAGGATTCCACCGCATTCATATCAATAGGTTCAATTATTTATTCTTCAGCAGTTATCGCTCAATAAATAAAACAACATGGACTCTTATTTTTTTGCCAAGATAGATTCTCCAAATATTAGTTATAAATCGTAAGCATGGGACATCAAACATCTAAGCAAGCATGACCCATCTAATAAAATGATAACTAATTTTTTCAAATCATAAAGCAATTTAAAATAAATGCAAAAGTCATAAAAAAAGAATAAAATAAATTCACCCATGTATGAAGTTCGGCTTCCTCCGTCGACCCGAGTGTCGGGGGCTTAGCTTCTCACAATGAAAACACACTCCAAAAATATAATCCATAGCTCAAATGGTGTTTTTATTAAAGAAAGCTAATAATACAATTAATCTCGCTTATTTGTATTAGCGTTACGAAGTCTTTATTACAATATTTGTAGCAAATTCAAAACAAAGCGTGCCAAACGATCACATGAAATTGTTTATAAACGTGATTCTGCGACAGTCGGTTGGCGTCGAATGTTCTTCTTCTTCTTCTTCGCACCTTGTGCACAGAGAAATCGCTCCGCAACCCTCTGTTCTTCTTCCCACAACTCCGATACTCTTCTATGATGAACCGAGAACCCTTTATATAGCCAATGAGACCCAAGAAATCTCGCTTAATCACTCCGGATAATCCTCCACTACTCAGTAAAAAGAGTATATTCTTGAGATATTTTATTCCTCGTTCTCTTCCACACGCCGCTGTTTTCTGTCAAACCTCTCCTTTTTATCTCTTGCATGCTCCAAACACGTTTCCAACACAAAGAAAGATCAAGTTAAAACCCAAACCAACTTCGGTTATACTGGGATAGCATAGAAAATCCGTGGATCGACCTTTTACCTTCCCGTTTATCCAAACTTGACGAGCCAATTATTTTCTTGAATCGAGTGTTTACCAACCTGTTTAGTCGGGAAAACAGGGTATATCCAATCAAGAACCCATTGAATCTGGCCAAAGCTCCGGCCAAAATCTTGCACAGAAATACGTGAAAAGTTCACACCTCTGTTTCCTTCTAACTCGAGTTCTAGCCAAATTCAATAAACAAAATCACTCCTACTATCCCCTGTTATGCTCTAAAGATGGTTGCCATGGATTGACCCTTAAGTCTCTTCGGAAGAGCACCAAAACTCGAACCCTAATTTTGTTCTTGGTGCAACGAGTTTCCCAAAACTCGAAATTTGAATTGTTGAAGATGAAAGTGCCTGATCCAAAACGGGAGTGCCTTTAACGAGTTATTGGAAATAGTAAAATGAGTACCCTTAGTAATTGGTGGTGTCCCTTAACCAACATTGAGAGTCCGAATAACATGTGTCCTCGAGGTGCAAATAACATTTTTGAGACAATTCTCACAAGAGCTTATTCTTCCAAAAACAACTAAAACAAATTTATTAGAGAAATAATGAGTCTAGCTAATGTATTTATGGGTTAAAAAATGCGCGCACTTTCGTGCTCATCGATTTACTACTTACATCAGGTCCAGATCCATATTTTAAAGTTGACAAGCTCATTGCTCACAATATTAATTTTGATCTGATCTTTATTTTCTAAAAAGAAAAAAGAAAAAAACTTAATACAGTTAGAACTCAACAACTACTATCTATTTAAGTTTAGATCTAGATAAACTTATTGCTCAGCTCCCTACATCCCTCATTTTTTGAAACTATATAAGTTTAGATCTTAGATAAAAACTCTTACCTCTATTCTTGGTGCTACTGAACTAAAAGAAAATATGTTTTTAGTTTACTGAGTGAAAGAGAAATGATTGTTGGTTTACTAAAAGAAAGTATGTATTTAGTTTATTGAACTAAAAGAAACACTCTCACCTCTTTTCTTGGTGCTACACTGCTCTAAGTGATGAACGAGAAAAGTTTGTTTTAAGCAGAAATTTGGTTTTTAGTTTACTGAGAAGAAATATGTTTTAACCAGAGCTTGGTATGGAAAAAATATCAAATTTCTCATGATAAAAAAAAAGATAAAAAAGAAAAAAAAAAGCATCATGTCAAACAGAATGATGAAAATCCACTCGTTGAAGGCGCATATACATAACTAGCAATGTCCAAATAGAATCAAGGCTCGCTACCACAGAACACAATTCATTTTCATCAAACTAATGGGGAGAATTTTTACACTCATAATAATATTCATTATGATTGCTTCTTAGTACATCAGGTCCAGATCTATCACCGGTAATAGAGTAAAAGATTAAGTAGTTACTACTTACATCAGGTCCAGATCCATATTTTAAAGTTGACAAGCTCATTGCTCACAATATTAATTTTGATCTGATCTTTATTTTCTAAAAAGAAAAAAGAAAAAAACATAATACAGTTAGAACTCAACAACCACTATCTATTTAAGTTTAGATCTAGATAAACTTATTGCTCAGCTCCCTACATCCCTCATTTTTTGAAACTATATAAGTTAAGATCTTAAATAACAACTCTCGCCTCTTTTCTTGGTGTTACTGAACTAAAAGAAAATATGTTTTTAGTTTACTGAGTGAAAGAGAAAGGATTGATGGTTTACTAAAAGAAAGTATGTTTTTAGTTTACTGAACTAAAAGAGACACTCTCACCTCTTTTCTTGGTGCTACACTGGTACGAAGGAGAAAGGATTGTTTTAAGCAGAAATTTGGTTTTTAGTTTACTGAGAAGAAATATGTTTTAAGCAGAGCTTGGTACGGAAAAATATCAAAGTTCTCATGATAAAAAAAAAAGGAAAAAAAAATCATGTCAAACGGAACGACGAAAATCCACTCGTTGAAGGCGCATATACATAACTAACAATGTCCAAATAGAATCAAGCTAACTTCTATGGCTTACTACCACAGAACAAAGTTCATTTTCATCAAACTAATGAGGAGAATTTTTACACTTATAATAATATTCATTATGATTGCTTCTTAGTACATCGGTCCAGATCCATGTTTTAAAGTTGACAAGCTCATTGCTCACAGTATCAATTTTGATCCGATCTCTGTTGTCTAAAAAAAAAAAAAGAAAAAAAAAACATAATACAGTTAAAACTCAACAACTACTATCTATTGAAGTTTAGATCTAGATAAACTTATTGCTCAGCTCCCAACATCTCTCATTTTTTTGAAACTATATAAGTTTAGATCTTAGATAAAAATTCTTACCTCTATTCTTGGTGTTACTGAACTAAAAGAAAATATGTTTTTAGTTTACTGAGTGAAAGAGAAATGATTGT
This sequence comes from Papaver armeniacum, assembly GCA_023531295.1. NCBI lineage: Eukaryota > Viridiplantae > Streptophyta > Magnoliopsida > Ranunculales > Papaveraceae > Papaver > Papaver armeniacum. The sequence continues at coordinate 58,460 of JAJJWW010017372.1, forward strand.
TGGTTTACTAAAAGAAAGTATGTATTTAGTTTACAGAACTAAAAGAAACACTCTCACCTCTTTTCTTGGTGCTACACTGCTACTAAGTGATGAAGGAGAAATGATTGTTTTAAGCAGAAATTTGGTTTTTAGTTTACTGAGAAGAAATATGTTTTAAGCAGAGCTTGGTATGGAAAAAATGTCAAATTTCTCATGATTTAAAAAAAAAAGCATCATGTCAAACAAAACGACGAAAATGCACTCTTTGAAGGCGCATATACATAACTAACAATGTCCAAATAGAATCAAGCTGACTTCTATGGATCATTACACAAGAACACAGTTCATTCTCATTAAACTAATGGGGAGAAACACTCATAATAATATTCATTATGATTGCTTCTTAGTACATGAGGTCCAGATCTATCACTGGTAGTAGAGTAAAAGATCAAGTAGTTACTACTCACATCAGGTCTAGACCCATGTTTTAAAGTTAACAAGCTTATTACTCACAATATCAATTTTGATCTGATCTCTGTTGTCACAAAAAAAAAAAACATAATACAGTTAGAACTCAACAACTACTATCTATTTATGTTTATATCTAGATAAACTTATTGCTCAGCTCCGTACATCCCTCATTTTTCTAAACTATATAAGTTTAGATCTTAGATAAAAACTCTCACCTCTTTTTTTGGTGTTACTGAACTAAAAGAAAATATGTTTTTAGTTTACTGAGTGAAAGAGAAAGGATTGTTGGTTTACTAAAAGAAAGTATGTTTATAGTTTCTTGAACTAAAAGAAACACTCTCACCTCTTTTCTTGGTGCTACACTGCTACTAAGTGATGAAGGTGAAAGGCTTGTTTTAAGCAACAATTTGGTTTTTAGTTTACTGAGAAGAAATATATTTTAAGCAGAACTTAGTACGGAAAAAAAAAGCTTACCAAAAGAGGTAATGATCTTACGTTGTTGATGGATGTATGCGACTGGACGGTGATTTAAGTGAACAGACATGGCCAACTTACTTATAGCATTAGGGGTATCCTACGTAAACTTAACTGCTCATCAACTACACACCGTACTTTTGATATGATCACAGTCCATATTTTATCTACCTCAACAATATTCTTTCTCTTGGTAGGACTAAAGAGTACTTGCTCGACAATGACTTATTTGATTTGATAATATTAATAACCTCTTATTATTGTAACAAAAGAAGAAAAAAATGCACTATTTGGTCTCATCACCGATTCATTGTCACTGACCAATGGATCGTCATTTAATTTCTTACCCGTTCATCTGATATGATCATAGTTTGGACGATCTCATTATGTGGTAAACCGGAATCAAGGGAAAACCGTCAGTCACGGAAGGAAGTTGACCGTGCCTTTTTGCCAGCCGATCTGGCTCCGCGCCTCATATATCCGACTAATCACATATCATATTGGTTACCTTTCTCCAGGGGCGGAACTACATATCGACTTGGGCTGGCTTAAGCCAGCCCAAAGTCTAGAAAAACTCAAAATTTTACAGTGGTTTTAAGTTTGGCAAAAAGAAATTCATGCCTAAAACATAGGCTTAAGCCACCCCCACCAATCCAATTAGTTTTTAAGCCACCCCACCTTTATTTTCCAGTTGCGCCACCGCATGTCACCCCTTTTCAATCGACCAATCAGATCACTCGTAGCCTACATGTTTCGCTTCCAATAGCCGCCAAAGTAGGCTAATCGATCTGCTTAGTTTTATTTAAAATTAACTCTTGGCGCCCGCCCTGTCGATCACAAAGCGATCACGGCCATCCAACTTGGCCTGACGATTTAGCAAGCCTAGCTCCTCCCATGCTCGACCAATCGAGGCCAGGTGACTACCTGTCGCATATTTATTTGTCTGGCCAATTAGATCACTCGTAGCCTACATGCTCCACTTCCGATATCCTTCCAAGTAGGCCAGTCGAGCTTCTTAGTTTTATTCAAAACTAAATCTTGGCTGCTCAAGTAAGTCGAAAAACGATCACCGCTATCAAATTTGGCCGGACGATTTAAATATCCTGGATCTTGCTATGCTCGACCGATCAAGCTCCATGGTGACTACTGTGCCCTTCATTTTCGACTAATCGGGTAGCTCATATCCCTACCTTCTCCGCTCCAAATGACTTGCCAAAGTAGGCTAGTCGGGCAGCCTTAAAAACCTTATTAGCTTAAATAAAATCGTCTTTGTCAGTCGCGAATTGATCTCAATCGCTCGACTTAGCTTGCTAATTTGACTAGTCTAGATTCGATTGGTCGACCAATGAGGTAGCGTGAATACTACGTGTCATCCCTCTCTCGACTGATCAATCATGTAAAGACCCTCGAGCTCACAACGGCTATTAGACCGGTCAAGAGATGTTTTAGCCGATAATACCTCGATTAGTTTAACAAAAACGTTAATTAATAGAAATTAATCTAACAACGATTTAGATACTTAAACTAGTTTCGTTCGATAGATCTCGAAAAGTTCATGAGAATGGACTACTCAAACATGTCATTTGGATACCAGACAAAGAAAATATCATCGAATGAATATGAAGGGAAGGATAGTCATTTGTAGACAAACCGCCCTGGCTGCCCATATCGAAGTGATGGGTGCCTTTATCATTTTTTCCTTGATCTTATCTAACCAAGTCGACCATATAAACTCATCTTTCTTTCCTTCTTTCTTTTTCATTCTTCATTCTTCTTCTTTCTTCTTCTCTTCTCTTTTTTTCTTCTGTTTCTCGCCTTCGGCGATTCTGAGAATCAATTTGAGAGAATTTGTTGATGTAGCAGTTTAAACTGATGAAGGTAAAGATATGGTGATTGTTAATCGAGATGGAATATGATTGGGATCGAAGAAATAAATCAGAAGAAATCTAGTTAGGGTTTGTAGAACTGTTAAATTGAATTCGTATGGAATGAATTGGTTGATGAGGTTGCTGATAGATGGAGAAAAAATGGGTTATCGTTTAATTGATCGATTGGAGAAATTAGGGTTTACGTTTTGTTCTTCCCCAAATCAGAAGTTAGGGTTTCTCCATATTGATTAGAATTCGAGTCGAGAAAGGATTAAAAGAATTCGACGGAATTACAAGATGGGTTGGTTTAATTGAAGAATTTAATTGTTGATTTGGGTTCGAATTAGAGAAGTATATATTTGAGATTTACTTAGGGTTTCTAAGAACAATGGAGGTGATGGGTATTGAATAAAGCTTGGTTATAGTTTGATTGTTTTGAATTGATTGAAGCTGAGTTGTGCTAATAGTGAAGATTGATTAGGTTAAGAGTTATGTTTTACGAGAATTGAAGATGGTGATGAAGATTGTTAAGTTGGGTTTGGTCAATTACGATTTATGAGGTTGTGGTGGAGAATAACAATTCAGAGGATGCTGGTACTTGGGTAAGTTGGGAATTGTTGAATTTTGAGTATTTTGTATTGAATTATTTGTGTAGTTTAGTTTATGGAATTGAGAATGTGTTTAGAGTTGGAGTTGAACTATTGCTGCAAATGTTGTTGGTGATGGAGTTAAACTAGTGGAGAATCGAATATGAGCTGCAGGTGGGTATAATTGGTGGATGAAAGTGGTTGTGATTGAGCTGATGTTATAGATGATTGCTAAGTTCAATTGTTATGGCTGTGAAGGGTTAAGTTGATGGTGAACTATAGATGTTCTTTGGTGGAGATGCGAGTGAAGATTCATTGACAAAAGGTACAAAGTGAGCTTAGTGGTGGTTTCGGTATAATGAATGGAGCTGCAAAGATATGTGAGTTAGAGTATAAAGTGAATGAGCTAGGTAGATGTATAATCGAGTAGGTGTAACAAAAATGGTGAAGATTTGAAATAGTGATGTAGATATTATAATGGATTTACGGGGCCCGAGTTACGAGTTGTGGTTGATCTGAGATGCGAGATATAGTAATTGAGTTGGTGGTGTTATGTTGAAATTTGAATATGCGGGAATTACTTGAGTTGAAGTTGATTGTAATGATGTTATAGCAATGATCTTGTGAAAGCCTGCAGCTGCAGAACAAGGTAACTTGGATTTGTAATTTGAAGTGATTTGTAGAGTTGTCTTAAATGGAAGAATTGTCTTGGTGAATGTAGGATGGAGTTGTATTTGTAAGTTAGATTCTTGATGAAACTACAAAGGGAATGGCTGAAAGTGTGCAAGCTGAAACTTGAGTTGGTAGTGGCGAAGTTGTTTTGAATAAATATAATGTTTAGTGATTGTATGAACTTAAGTTTCTTGAGATTTAAGCTTGATTAATCATCCGATCCAGATTATCGATCGATCGTAATCTTAGTTGACTCGGGGGTAGGCGGCGAGTCGAGTTGATCTGTTAACACGAGTCGAATCGTTCGGGTTTGACCCGAGTTGACTCGTTGACCGAGTTAACCCTTTGAGTTGACTATTGACTTGACCTTTGACCTGGACTTAAGACGTTGATTGTGAGTTGACCTGTGACCGTTAGTTTGACCGTTAGTTGGCTAGGATGAACCCTGTTTTCTTAAATTGATGTTTTGGACCCTTTATGGTCCGAATTAGTCTTTGGCTTATTCTACAAAGTTGTAGATATTCATAAGACTTAGATATGGACTATAGAATCAAACTAATTGGATTAGTAAACCTTAGTTATAATAAAGATAGAGAATGAAAAGGTGTAGAACCATAAATGGGCCTTAGAACCATTATATAGTTCACTTAGCTTATAACTAGAGAATTATATGAGATTATGTTATGATCCTTGTGTGAGCCTTATGGATAGATTCTTAGACTTCTTGTGTGATTAATAGTTAGTCCATATTAATAACGATCGATTCAAAGGATGAACCAGTGGATTGTGGATCTCAAGGTATGCGAGGCTTGTCATCAAAAGATGTGGGAATCGATAACGAACTCTCTTGTATTCATTATTGTTTTACAAATCAATATTGGTATTGTGAAATTCATGCATATGTTTGTGTGCTTTCTAATGTGGTATGAGGTGTGTCTTGAGCACAATATCGAGTATTCTATGGCTAGGGCGATACACCGCAATATTACACGGCTAGGCGATACACCAATATTATTTTCCTTTATATATTCAAGATTCTATGGCTAGGCGATACACACAGTTTTACCTATTCGGTGTGGAATTGGCATCAATATTACTCTTCCCTTATGTGCGGCAACACACATCTCATACATGGATGTTTACTGTTATTAAATGAATGTCTTTGAAGAAGTTTCTACATTATGTTTTATTGTCTTTCCTTGTATTACCGACTTTCGATAAAACCTACATTGTCTTCGAATCATACTAATGTTTACTTGAAAGCTAGTTGTTATTCCTACGGGGCACCCCTTCTAGGGATGATGTGCTCACCCTTTCCCACTTTCAGTTTCAGAGACAGATCAGAGTTGCGCAGCGGAAGCTTTGTGGCGTTGAGTCTTCTGTTATGTTTATTACGTTGTATATTGTATTCGCAAACCAAATGACTATTGTATATGTGTCACTTGAGAGGAGTACTTGTATATATATTTTTGAGCGGGGTGAGTTTTGGGTTAAGTTTTTGTAGCAGATTTCTAAATTGAGTGTTTAAGTAAATGATTTAGATTCTTAGTGCCTCTTTATTTAGCTAATCTCTTGGATTAGTCAGCTGCTAGCTTAGGGGGCGCTACAAATCACATCGTCCATAGCTCACATATGCAACTACCAATAATCGACTAATGAGGGCTTGTCAGGCTCCTTTAAAATTTATATAAAAGGATCTGCGGCAGATCTGGACCGTCCATTATGATCAATATGTTTTACGTATCGGTTTTATGACTTCATAACATAAGTTATTTAAGAGCACCACGTACTAGTCTTTGTTTGCTTCTCCAGGCAAGTCATATGAGACTTGACCTATCACTACATATACTTGCAACATGGCTCGCATATGATTGGTCGAAACCTGCATGTCTTACATCCATTATCAACATCACATGCTTACTTGATTAAATGACCACATCTTCTTCTCCACCTCTCATAACTACTCTTTAGTCAAAGAGATGTGTTGGAATAATTACATTCCACTACACAACTTTCCTACCTAGACATGCCAACCTAGTCATGCAGGTCAGGATAGTTGAGCAAGTCTACTTCTTTTACAATTTTTACTCGAGGCATCAACAATGTCACAAATGGGGATGTTCATCAGGGTATTGGTATGACGGCCTACAACATGTGGTGTGCAACACACCCGTTATGAGAAAGTGACAGGAAGAGCAGAAAGTTGATGAGTAGAGGAGTAGTGGGTTCATGACCGTCCAATCCCGCCTTAACAATAAAGACACGGTTTTTGACACTTTCACACGATCTTCACTCCTTCACTACTTCACAAACTCCACTTCCTATGAGATCAGGGTGTTCGACTATGACTTGATATAAATAGGATTTTAACATATTTAATCAACAATCAACACAAGTATCCAGAAAACACAGAGAACATACAACTTACTTATATCCTTCTAATACATAGCCATAAACAACCACGCCTTACAGAGTTCATCATCCTGATCTCAACACCTTCTCTTTTTCCCCCTCTAAGATCAACCATTCTCCTTCCTTTGTGACTGAAGCAAGACTAGAATGACCATTTCTTGGTTTTGGCCAGAATTGTATTGATTGATCTCTCGAATCTAAAGAACTCTTGTGCAGTACATTTGTTTAGGGTTAGACTCGTTTCTCATCAACCTACCCCATTTTCAGCAAAATCAGTTTTTTTTACCCTACTTCAAATTGGCGACCACAGTGGGAGATTAATATGTCGGTTGCAAAATCAATTTCTCAAATTTCATCTTCAATTTTCTTTCAATTTTAACATGGTTGATCTTAGGTCGGGATCAGTGATTAACCCAAATCCCAATGTTGCTAGCACATCAATTCATTGCTAAGACACAGCAGGACATGGCTACAACCTAGCTAGAAGGAGGTGCTCACCTATCTCAAGACCTTGACAGAGATACTTTTACCGAAGCAACGTTACCAGCCAACTCAACAAGCAAAGACTTCCTTCATAGCTTCCACCGAAACTAGTACTTCCAGGGGACCTGTTCAGGGAGATTGAGAAGTCCAGGTGATTGGTGACCGTCAACCAGCAAGAAATCAACAAATTAAACTTCATCTTCAGTGAAGATTTAGAGTGATTTATTCAAAATCAAGGGAATGAGGGATCGGCTATTTCTCACCAGCATCAGCGTCTTTATCCTCCCTAAATTGAAGATTCTGTTTTCAGAGGATATACTTCCCATTTATTCTCACTATATTATGGGACAGGAAATGCCCGTGAATACATATCACGATTCTGTGAGTCATTGGAAGATCATGAGTACAATCATGTACTTCGCTTAAAGGAGCTCTCAAAATCTCTTATAAGAAGAGCATATACATAGTACAACAACATCACACCAAACAACATAACTAATTGGTGCGAGATGGTTGACTCCTTTTACAAGATATAATTATTTGTATCTGAGCAATCACCTTGTCGGACCTGGGAAGGAAATTCCAACGGAGAAATGAGCAACCCAATGATTATGTTAAGCGATTCAGGATTCAAGCGTAAGACTGTCATGACCTAATGAATGTTGCAGTTGGTAGAGTTGTGCATCAACGCAATGATACATGTCTACCGTGTTTTGCTAGAAAACCTGCACTACCAGATGTTTTCTGAGATTCATGAGGCTGCTAAACGGTCAGATACAACAACACCTGCATTACTAGAAATTAAGAGCAAACCTGCCATGAACGATGAAGCACATAAGACTCGAGGCAATCAGTGTTTCATTAACAAGCAATAAAATGTTCAACTATCGGTGAGTACTGTGACTGAAGATAGAAAAGAAAAGATTTAACGACAGAACAATAACCCAAGCGTGCAGTGTCAGCACCACTAACGGCTCGATAGGCTCGGAAGGCCAGTCAGATGACTACAACCAAACCTCCGACTCAACAACAGAAAACAGGAGAAGCTGCAAACACCCCAGACTTTCTATATCTAATTGAAAAGGTGATTGAACTTATAGAAGTCTGGATACAATACGGTACCATCAAGCTACCTCCTATCAGGAATCCACCAACTGAACGAGAAATGAAGTCCCTAAGTACTGCCTGGCCCATAGGTTTGTCAATCATCCTACAAGTGACTGCAACAGGTTGAAGCGCATGTTCAATGAGACGATTTACTTAGGAGAACTCCACTTGAGGACTGAAAGAATGCACAGGGACCCTCTACTTGTTATAAGCTTCACCACATCTGGAGACTCCATCAACAGAACTGTACAATCGATGACGGAGCGATCTCCCCTATCTCTCCAAAGCGCAACACAGGGATATCTTTGCTTCTCTCAATTGCGTTGTGTCTGGTAGTCGTTTACTTTTCATTGAGGAAGCCACAACCCTAATTAAGACATCTCCGGGATCTATAACTGACATAAGTGGTGATTAGGAAAAGCATGACTTGGGACTTCACACCACTGTTCATCTCAGGGATGTTGAATTTGACAGAGTGTTGATTGATACCGGCAATGATGTTAATTATCATTATCAAAACCTTGAGAGCTGCAGGGATTCTCAAGCATGAAGTTACGTACTCTCCAACAGTGACCAAGGATTCTAAAAGGAGGTCAAGGAGCGTGTACGACCACATTACTCTGAAGGTAAAAATTGGGTGATATCCAAACATATACCAAATTTCATGTTGTCGAAAGGTCCAGTACGACATGATCCTATGGCGTCCATGGATGCATAACGACAATATATGAGCAGAAGCACCCTTTCCAATGATGCTGACACCTCTGATAATTTCCAACAAACCAGGAAATTCTGAAGATCATGTGGTACCAGGAGACGCCTAAGCAACAGATCTAGATGCGAAGCAATTACCTAAATAAGATGTGGAAACATGCATCCAAAATTTCCGCCTTCAAGTAACCCCCGTTCAACAACTCTCCATGCAACTAGCTATCTCATGCCTGATCAAAACCTAATGACTTAATCCGGCTATTAACCTAGCCATGACTAGGAGGTGTGAGTGGGAGGACGATCCTTTTCAATATTTCGTTAAGTGGTTAGGAGTTATATCTATAAAGAGTTGGAAGTCCAGGGATCGAGCACTCTCACAGAGACACGACCCTTTTCGAGTTGGAGATATGGTATTGAAGATTACTGACAATGTTAAACTCTATGCATCTCACTCTTCAAGTGATGAAGATGAGCCATACATAGTCGAAGGTCATGATGGGAGTTCATTACAAGCTCACATCTCCAGATCGACAAGCTAAAAGAGGTGGTGATACGCGCCAAGTGGCTCAAGCCTTTCAGTTCCTAAACACTCAACCCTTATTTCCCAACATTTCCCCTTGTTAAGTAATATTTGTAATTTCTCCAAAATGTTTGCAATATTTTGCATCCAATATTTATGATTTCAGTTCAGTAAAGTAGCATTTCCCCTTTTAGAAAAAACTTTCCAAGATACCACCTAATTGTTCAAAACCATAAAATCAAATCCAAAGAAAACCTCACGTCTCTCTATAAAATAAGGGTCCTGAAACGGAAATCAGCACAATTTTCAACTCCCTGGCAGTGGTAATTCCTCGATGGAACCAAGAGACGTAAAATCCGAAGATTTCACACATGTCCAGATAATACTCCCAACTCGTGATCACTTCTTTAGAAACAAAAACTCGGGTCATCCATATTTTTAATTAAAACCATTCGTTATTCTTCCTCTTCGTCAGATCAACTATAGTCAAAGTTTCCCGATTTGAAAATTCATCAAAGCAAAGCCTACAATTTCCAAAGGTGATGGTCATTTCACCCATCCCCACATCTACATACGGGCGAGGTATGCATTGAGGGGTGAATATGATTTTTTGTTATACAAGTCCTGAACCACAACACACCCAATTCCTAAGTGAGAGAGAGAGAGAGAGAGAGAGAGAGAGAGAGAGAGAGAGAGAAGTCCCCTTCCCTTGTACTATGTACCTCCTTTTATAGACTTTCCAAAAGCCTTCCCTTTTATGACATCATGCCACATGTCCTAAACCTCCTTAATTACTACTAATGCCACTCCTTCTCTAATGCAACCTTATCATTCTCCATTAATTCCCTCCTTATCCTTTCCACCTTATGGAGATATTCTAGTGGACTTGGGCCTTAGTCCCCAAGTCCCCCATATTTCATGTTGGGTTTGCCTCCCCTTTAGGGGAAATAAATTTCATGTATCAACATTAGTCCCCCCGACCTACTGGTCATTTGGTGTCAAAATGACCAGGTAGTCACATCATGTCTTATCTGAGTTATACTTTTAAATAATATTCATTGTCCCTCGATGATGCCATCTTAAAGTCCCCATTATAGTGCCTCAAATCTCGATTGTCGCGTCTTATATCTCCGATCGATGGCTCCCACGACTTCTTGGATATACCTTGAACCCGAAGTCTTATCATGCTCATATCTCCATCCTACCTTCAGGATGAACTGGTACGCTTATTAGTGTTGATGGAGGAGGTAGTCATGTTGTGGGCCATTAGGATGATTCATCAAGACTAGGCGCGTAAAGCTTATGACGATCATGAAGAGACTCTCTTACTCGCGCGGGGGTCACAAGCTTCTAATAAGATTATGGACGACATCCACAAGTTGGTAGATGAAGCTGATCAACATTTGGCTTCGGAGAGTGTTTTGTGAGGAGGCGCGTTTAATGGTGGAGACTTTGGATTTAGATATTACCCGCTGTCGTGCATTGATAGCCTCCTAAATTTGTACCGGTAGTCCCAGCGTTGTTATGCCGAGTGGTGTAGCACGCGCCTATCCCCCATTTATTTTTCAAGAGATTGGATAGGCGAAACGTGTCGTTTGGTAATGTTGGAGCTAGCCTGTAAAACGGGCCTACTCACCCTTGTTTTTATTTTCAATGGAGCGCGAGCGCTTGGTGCTTGGCGTTAGTGGGTATGCGGGCGGCGTGTAAACGCGCCTTACTCCCCTTTTCTTTCTTGGATCTGCAACCTTTGTAAGTTTATTAGCTGGGCGCTCTTAGTGTCCCGTAGCCTTTTGTAAATTCATTAGCCTACCGGATGCCTTTGGCATTCCCATGGACTTTTGTATAATCGTGTTAGAAAGCCGGATATCTATGCATCCGTGCCACTTTTGTATAAACGGCCCAAGGTGTCTGTGTATCTCGTGGCCTTTTGTATAATCGTCAGCCAACCGGGTGTCTGTGCATCCCATAGCCTTTTGTATAATCTTCAGCCGACCGGGTGTCTATGCATCCCGTAGTCTTTTGTATAATCGTCAACCGACCGGGTGTCTATGCATCCCGTGGCCTTTTGTATAATCGTCAGCTGACCGGGTGTCTATGCATCCCGTAGCCTTTTGTATAGTCGTCAGCCGACCGGGTGTGTATGCATCCCATGGCCTTTTGTATAATCGTCAGGTGATCGGGTTTATGCATCAAAGAGCCTTTAATATAATCGCCAGTGGCCGGGGTGTCTATGCACTTGTGAGCCTTTTGTATAAGCGCTGCCCGACTGGGTGTTTGTGCATCTTGTAGCCTTTTGTAAATTTGTATTTGTTCAAGCGTCCTCTATTGATCCTTGCTAGCATGGTGCCCGGAGCACGTTACTAGATTTTTCTGTCTTTTTTGTTGTTGTTGTTATTGCATAACAGATCATGAATTTCACAACAAGATAATATTGATATTTTAAAAATAAAGTGAAACCTACATATGTGACTAGGTTACTCATAGAGCGCATATATTTATATTTAAACACTTCATGCTTTGGAATGAATAAACATGTGTACAAGCGGACCTAGTGTTTTTACAAAATTTAAGTGCTAATCCATGCTAGCCTTCCCCCATTTATGACATTGTTGATGTCTCGAGTAAAAATTGTAAAAGAAGTCGACTTGCTCGACTATCCTGACCTGCATGATATAATATAAGATAAACTTGGTTAAAGCGAAAGCTTACCAACAAATATTTCGAGAAATATGTAAGTGAGTTAAACTCAGCTCGAAATATCAAATGTGTATAATTGAAGTCTATATAGCTATACGAATTTTATCTCAAATAAGAGATAGATCGTAGATAGACTTTTGAGTGATAGATGAGTTCAAGTCTCCACATACCTTTAGTTGATGAAGTTCCACAAGCTCTCCTTAGTAGTTCTTCGTATTCAATTCAATCTAATGAACTACACTTTCTATCCTGAAGACTTAGAAATAGACAAGACTTATAGTTTTGGCAACTAAACTTGACAACAAGCTTGAGATAGCATCGCTTGCGAGTTCGACCGAGAAGTGCTCTTACACAAACAATTTATTTGTTCCAGCTGGCTATGGAAAGGTGGATGTGGAGTGTTGTGATAAACAGAAGATCAATCGCCAAAACAAGGATTTCTCTCTGATGTGCTCATTTTTTGGAAATGAGAATCATGTTCAAAGTAAGTGTTGAAAATTCAATAAGAATAACAAAAGTATTGCCAAGCTTTAGAAGGACATGCCAAGGATGAATTTGGCCTTAAGCAACCAGCACGGGACTCCCGAGCCAATAAAAAGTCTCGAAGAATCAGAACCAGACGAGGAAAGAAGTCAAGTTATACAATAAACCTTGTTGTGTCACCTTGTGACAAAATAGTGAGCAATCTCCTCACTCTATTGCTACCTAAGTTTAGTAATAATTGCATCATCTTTATTATCTTGACAATATGAGGATTGCATCAAGGTTGCTCAAGTCTTGTATAAGTTTTTATTTTACATCTTGAAATTCCTTTAAGTATTCTCATGAATGAATAATAAGAACGATGTGGTTGGTGAATATTCTCCATATATTCTAATTCATACATGAACTTGTGTATTACTCTTATTATCATATACATTGCTTCCAGTCTACATAGAGTTAATGGGTGGATCAACATTTTTTTATGCTCTAAACTTTGTTTATTGAGCTAAGAATAAGTTATTACTTATGTTGATAAATCATGAGAATTGTACATAAGGGCATGTAAGATAAGTTTTGTAGAATAAATTATATATCATCAAAAACAGATAATGGATCACGGACGTGAAGACTTTTTCAAGGTTCCCATACGAAAAACCTTATTAGGATATTATTGTATCCTGTGAGTCTAATTATATCTCCCTCTTTCTGTGAAAAATGTCTTTCACTCTTTATTTCCTGAGAGATACAAAATCATGGCTCCTGTTACTAGAAGCACCTCACAAAGAGATGCAGTAGAAGCAGTTAATGTGTATGTTTGTGAAGGAATCAAATTTTCAAGAAATAAGAAGGAGAAGTCTACAAATGATGGAAAAGGTTCTTCCTTTAACTGCCTTTTGTCTTCTTGTCATTTTGATAATAACTTTAGGGCTGTTTGAAAGGATTTTGTTAGCAAAAGAAATGATTTAAAATCTCGAATAATTTTGTCATCGGAAATGATAACTCACTACGAACAAATGTTGACAAAGAATACCTTGTGTGAACTTAAAACAGAACTTAGTGAGTTAACTGACATTTTTGAAGATCTTGAAGAATTGAATGATCCAATCATCAATAAATTTTTTCAATAATGAAAGGGAATTTTCTGTAGATGCCTTGGGAAAGCTCTATAATGTCTAGGAAACTTCTTATGAGAATTTATTCTTGTTTATGAAGGATAACTAGGGTTTGGTATAACAAATATTGTGATTACGCATGGCTATTTCCAACGATTTTCATCTTGCAATGTTTTTAGATTTATTTAGTTAAATTCAAAGTTATTTGGAAGATGATTTTGCAGTATTTAATAGTCTTGGTTTCATATATTTCAATTATCTTATGAGATATGTGTGTTTACATTCGTGAACTGTGTCATTATCTTATATGTTCTCAAGTTAAGTCTATTATGTCTTTATGCAAATATTGATAAAAGATAGAATGAACTTAGTAAAATTCTGAAGTATTGATCTTTCCCTGATCCACTATTATGTGAAAGTACTGTATTTTCTCCGTAAGTTTTTACTTATGTTGAGTGGTTTCTGATTAAACTAATCACAAAGTTTTTCTTTTGATTAGTTTACTTGATGTTATTTTGGACATTAACAAATCGCGTCCAAAGAAATCCTTTTTTTCTTGTAAGTAAGGTCACTCATGTTGTTCTCTTGGGACTGACATCTTATGGGGGGGAGTTTCTAAATGAACTTGTGCTTAATGGCCATATCTTTGTGGGAGTTATCTTGTATCTTTATAAACTCCTTGATGAATACACTAAGTTTCGACTATGTGAAACATCGAAACAAAGTTGATATGTTCTTTTTTAGTCATGAATTATCTTTTGAGAATTTATTATGATCCCGTAGTTTTCGTACCTTTGCCAATTTATATTGACAAAAAGGGGGAGAATTAATTTGGTAGTTCACACTACATACATATAGTTTACGAATCATTATGTTAGGGGGATTGATTTTCATTATAAGATGGAAGTATTGATTAAGGGGGAGTGATACATATCACCATAGTATTATTTCAAAGTTGTGATGCAATTGGACTTTGTGAATAGAATAATACTATGACACTGAATAAAAATGATTGAGAACATTATGTTTTCTGCATATTGTTATTGCTACGGATCTTCAACAAAAACGATGTTGAGTTGAACACATTCAGAGTCGATGGAGAGCTTGAAGTAACGAATAATTAAAGGAAGTTGAAGAGACAAGAAAATCAAGCATGATGGATCAGAAGCTACAAGGTTTATTTATTTTGTAATCCATATGTATTGATAGTTTTTTCATAAAATTGACAAAGGGGGATATTGTTAGAGCACTGCTCGGTCGAACTCACAAGCGTTGCTATCTCAAGCTTGTTTGTCAAGTTTAGTTGATCAAAACTATATACTTGGTTTCTAGTCTACTTATAGCTATGTCTCGGATTAGGATAGAAGTGTGTAGTTGAGCTTTAGACTTCACGAAGTTCACCAATTGAAGAAGAAGATCCATTGAAGAGCTAGGAGGAACTTCATCAACAAAAGGTATTTGGAGACTTAAACTTATCTATCACTTAGAAGTCTATTCTATTCTATCTTCTAAAAGAGACTAAGTCGTATAGTTATATAGACTTTTACATTATACACATTTGATATTTCGAGCTGAGTTTATATTGTACATATATTTCCCGAAATACATGTTGGAAGCTTTTAGCTTTAGCTAAGTTCATCGTATTCTTGACGAGTTTAGTTGGAGAAAATTTGGAAACTAAATATTAAGTCAAAAGATGATCATGTGAAAATTACCTTGAACATCTTATATGACTTGTGTGAGACAGTCATTTGATGTAATCTTGGGAAGTTTCGTATTGATCATTAATCACTTGAGAAGTACTTGAAGCTAGTGATATGTGTAAGATTACCATTGTTGTCTTTCAAGGATGTCTCAATGATTGAATGAGAGTTTTAGAACGATTACTATGTCTGGATATAATACAGTTTGTGTACTTGTGTATTAACTGTGAAAGTCTAGTTCAGGTCCGGAAATTTTGTTCGTGAACCCTGTTTGCAAACTGGTTTACCTGAAATATCCGGAGCTGTAGTTCGCGTACCCTGTTTGAGAACGGCTAGACAAGGCCAAGGTCCAGAGCCGATGTTCGTGTACCCTGTTTGCGAACGGCTGGACAAATCCAAGTCCGGAAATCTTGTTCACGTACTCAGTTTGCGAATGATAAACACATAAGTGCAACATAATTATACCCATAGCTACATTAGCTAGGCCTTTTTGTTTCGCTAATAATATTATTTTAGTCAATTTACAGGAAATACAAGTGATACCCATCACCGGGAGGATAAAAGACTAAATAAACATTTAAATGCCGTTTGCCACGAAAATCACCAATGTCACTGATGGTAAAAGGAGACGGAGCTTAATGAATGAGGCTGTGGGCCGTCAAGCCAACAATTGATGTTGTTGCACCACTTAAATCGCTATACAACAAGAGATAGTGGTTAAATTAGAACCATTTTTGGGGACCAAACCTTTTTGGGAAACCATTCTTTTATTTTGGGTAAGATATTAGAAGTAAATCTAGGTCACCCTTATCTAGATATTTATTATAATACCTAAATTACCCTCCGATTATTTTGGGTAATGATTAGTTAGTGTTAATATTAGTTAGTGTGATTAGTGAAATGATTTTGAATAAAGATTTGAGATTAAAAAATCAGATTTTAAAAAAAAAAACTAAAATTATTGAGAGAGTAAAGTTAAAGAAGATGAAGAAGAAAAACATGGAAAATATTTTTTCTTTGAGTTCACTAAATCTTCATCTCCTTCCTCTCCTAGAGTATATGTCAATCTTCACAATGATCATGATATGAATTATTTCTTAGATGGTGAATGTATTCTTCCCCAAAGCCAATCTCAAGATGAAAAAACGATGGATTTACCAACCATAAACAGAGAAGACTATTTGGGTAGCCAAGTATGCTCTAAACTTAGATAATGTTGGTTGAATTGGTCCAAATTTTTCAAAAAAATGTGACTTTGTTAAGTAAATTTAGCTTGTTAGGTTACCTTGTGTCAAGAACATGTAACTGAACTCATTCAAAGTGTAGTTGTTTACTTTTTCTATACATTTGTGTTACCGAACTCTCCAATAATGGAGGTTTTTTTGAAGTCGGCCAATGCACATGTTATCGAACTTTGTAAATGGGATTACGGTGTTATGTTCTGGCTTGGTGAAATGTAAACCGGAACTTTAGGTCTATAAGTTCGGTTAGTTTCGCAACCAATAGCTAACCGAACTTACGAAAAATAAGATTTCATATTAGTGTATAAAGTTCTATTGTTCGCAAACTTCATATCAACCATCTAACCGAACTTACACAATAAAATTTGACTTAAAATAATGCAAAGTTTGGTTATTGTCAACTGCTTTACAAACCGGAACGCTGAGTTCGGTTATCCCGATAAAATATTATCAAACCGAACCCACATGTATGCAATAGCAAGGCTGTACATGAGTAGAGTTCTAACTAGATAGTCTTAAAATAACCAATCATCAAAAGAGTTGGAAAAAGTTCGGCAATGCTCTGCTTATATTGGATTTTTTTTTTTTTGTAATATGGGTAGAGTTCGGTTACTTGACAGCTTAATTTTTTTGCGAACCAACAACAAAGTTGTAAAAGTTCGGTTAAATGAAACTCAACATAGTGGCAAAATAGCATAGTTCGTTGCATAATGGAATTTTTTTTTTTTTTTTTTGTAATATGGGTAGAGTTCGGTTACAAAATAGTTTTCAAATTCTTTTATAACAAACCGAACTCTCAGCCTGGCAACCTAATTTAAATCCTATGGAACCGAATCGTTCTCCGTGTTCTTTCTGTGAAGTTCGGTTAAGAAACTAGGGTTTTTGTGGGAAACGTTTCTAACCGAACATGGCAATCGTGAACTTTCCATATGAACCATATTTTTGATGATTTCTATTCAATAAACCAATCAAAATCAAATTAAAAGTATGGGTTTGTTGAAAATACCTGCGACTAGGTCCCATGGCGTAATCGCTTCTTAACAGGTTTATTATACGGGATTATGGCTTCACTTGGTTTCCACTTCTTTATGAATCTCAAAATCACTTGGCTGATTTGCTAGATGTCCCAATGGGGGACCTATTCGAGTCGGTTGGTTTTCTTTCGACGAACCATTCTTATACTCGATTGATTAATCATCGATGAAAATTTTATGAAGAGAAGAAGAGGATAACCGATTTTTGTGTGCGCTAGGTTTAGATTCTTTTGTTTTGTTTTAGAAAGTTAGGGTCAATTTTAATCATGGATAGTTATTAGATTAAGGTCATTATTAGATTAGGTTAATTTTAATTAGGGTAAGTGCCAAATTAGTAATCTCATGATTTTAGGACATCCCTTAACATTGTAGGGTAGGTGGCCTAATAAGACCATGGTCCCCCCAAAAAAACCATGGTCCCTAAAAAACGGTTCTTAAATTAGTCAAACAATTCTTTCTTGCCTTCATGCAATTACAAGCACATCAGGCCCAGTAGGAGTAACAAATGAGTAGGATGTGATGCTGTCAGTGGCTTAAGAAATAGTGGACGACGTGTACTAGAAATTGACGGAAATGATTAATATCCCGCGGGTTGGATATCGCGCCATCCCGACAGTGGGAGTGTGAGAGAGAGGGGGTGGGTCTCACCCTTAATCCACCCTGCAAATCCGTCGGGTCAGGGGATCCCTATTTTTATCTCTTGCGGGATGGACCGCGGGATTCAACCCGCCGTCAGTGTATCATTCCCAAGAAATTGAGAGACAGATTGTGGGGTTAAGAGAATAAGTGGGACGTGGCTTCATGACACCACATTTATTTTTGATATTTCTTAAGTAAAAAACAGCAAACTATAACATCTTATGTACTCGTCAAACGGAGAGTTTGGAACATTACAGAGCTGAGAAAATTGGAGTTGCAGAAGAACAATTTGTTGCTGGTGAAGAACATACGAAGAATATAAGACACTCAAGGACAGTCGTTATTCTATAGTGCCAGCGACAGTTAGCTTTTATCGTTCTCTATAACAATTAAGTTTGTAACAAATATAAGTGTTACAAACCCGATTTTATTATTTGTTCTCCCATTTCATTATTGTGAACACCCTTTGAGCAATAAAAATGAATTTTGAGCGTATTTCCAAGATGATGAGCTAAACCCATCCTCTGGGGCGATGGAGGAAGCTATTTCGCCAATTAAAAGTGGTATTTTCTATTTTATTTAATTTATGTAATTATTATATGATTATTTGCTTTGATAAATAAATTGATAAAATGGTTTTTGTTAAGCCATTGTTATTTTAATTGATGGAGCATGCTTAGCCTAGGGTTTTGATGTCCCATACTTTCGATCTACAATTATTTCTAGAAGATCAACTTTTGCAATATTTAGAATCAATTTGAACGCATGATTTGCATGATTACAATTAGAGAATTTAAATCACTTTGATATTGGTAAATAGTGGGATCCAAACCTCCATAACTTTCACAAAACTTCTTATTTTTGAGTTTGCTACATTTTTAGCTTTAAAATTAAGTCTAAAATATATTGCTTTCACAAGTCTCAACGAACCTATTACTACAACTTTTTGAGTTTCCTACATTTTTTGGTACCGTCCAAGTTATTCTCGTTTTAATTAGTTTCACAAATTTCTATCTTGTTGATTTGCTGATTGTATAAGAGAAAGAGATATAACTATTTGATATCTTTCTTGATAGAGCTCGCTTTATAAGTTGGTGCTCCCGGAATTATATTGGAGTTAATCCATACAGATTGCCAAACGAATTATTGGATGGTGTTGTTAGACCCCCGCGTTTTCAATTTGCATCCATAGCTCCATATTTGTCTTGTGGGTATGGATGTTGGATTTTCTGGATTTTAGTAGATATCTCCATGGTTGTACACCATTATGTTGTCTCATGGATATATTGTATATTTTGTGAACGTGAATGCTGGATTTTCTGGACTTTTGCCGATGTGTACATAACTATGCACTAAGTATAAATTAAAAAATTTAGGAAATCAGAATTATAAGTATAAGTTCTATAAAATAATAGGCTTGGGACCAAGAAAATTTATTATTTTAAAGAGATATTATATTATCGATAATGTAATAAATTATTATTTTATAGTTAAATAATATATAATTATTATATAGGATAATTACTAGCTTGGAGGTTGAACAATAATTGTAGATCGTGAATATAATATCGACTAATTTTGTTGAGATATTATATTATTGACTAATTGCAATAAGAATACAACCACTCCAAGTATCAATCACACTTCAACACTTATTCTTGCAATACAACAACGGATTCGGATTTTGAGCCAAAATAAATTATTAGGGATGAAATGCAACTTGATTTGAATTTTTAAGAAAATCAAAATCAATATTGAATCGTATTTGGAGATAATTTAACATGTATGATTTTTTTTTTTATCTTTATAATAGCATTATTATTTTATATATTATTTGGGACCTACTAACGCTTAAGGGAAACTTTTGAAATGTATTATTTTATGATTTTATCGAATTTATTATTTTATCCCTAAGGGTCTAGTCCAGACCGGGAAATTTTATTATTTTAAAGAAAATATTATATTATAGTCATATGGGTACTCTTTTTGCAAATCTCGGAAAGAGCTTTTCGATTATATAAAGTTCGCAGATTTTGGACGAGCAATTCGAAAGATAATTATTTTTTTAATTATTTTTATGTTATTCAAAACTGCTGACGCCATTGTGAGACATTTAAGACTAAACTTTAAATATTTGGATTAAATTGTAATTATAAAGGTTATTTGTGTATTTTTCATATTTTAAATAATTTTTGGACTAACTAGTTAACTCGGGATGGACTAATCTATTTATTTTGACGCCTTTTTGGACCAAAATGTTTCATGGTCCAGTAGTTCAGGATCCAGTACACCCCATAAACCTTGCATTTGATCCACCCCATAAACCTCCTCTCCTCTTCTTTTAAAGCCAAATCGTGTTCTGTGTCCTCTCCCCTTCGTTTTTTTCTCCGCCAAAAAAGCCCCATAAGCTTCTTCTTTCTCCGCAATCCCTAAAAGAAGAAATGGCAAAGAGGGGAAATAAGGAAGACTCCAGCTCTACAGAGCCTACTAAAATGGAGGGAGAAAAAGTTAAAGTGTACCAAGCTAATGACATTCTCGAAGTTCCCCACAAGTATGATTTGCACTTAAATTCTTCATTAATTTATTTTGATTTTGATTTTTTTTTTTTTTTTTTTTTTTTTGTATTTATATGGTTCTTGGAACACAGGTTAATTCCAGTATTTAGAGGGATAACTCAAACATGCATTGTGAAAAGTAAATTCCATATTGTGAAGCTGCTTGCAAAAGCACTTTCTTACATTTCTTCTAAAGGTAGAGCAGGAAGACTAATTCCTCCCAATATTAGTGATCAAGCAACTTTATGGGAAGAAATTGAGAAGGAGCCATATCAGAGGAGGTGTGATTCTATTATAAGACAAATTTTTATTGTTATTCAAACTTTTAATCAGATGATTCCAGAGTTTCTGACCTAAACTCAATTATCTATGTTAGCTTGTGCTTCGTTTGTGTTTTTCTGGTTTTTTGATGAGGAAAAAGAAGTCAAATTACATGCCAGCTCAAAATTAACCCATGAAAGTCAACATACCTTGCAAGGCTATGCTAGAAACATGTTTTTTTTTTTTTTTAAAATCAGGGTCCAGATTCTTACTACAAACACTTTGAAAAAGAGCCTTTCAGCTGGAGTATCTCATTCAATATACTGTTATTCTGCCATCTAGCACTCCTAGTGTGACCCTGAATCGCGTTCAAGATTTTCTTGTTGTTCCTTGTGATGTTGAAATGGGTGCATTGGAGAGTAGGAGTGCTTGTGACAGAGTATTCGGGTTTGAAACATTATGAATCGGTTGAGGGTTGGAAGCATTGGTATGAGCAATCACCCGACTGCGGTGTGAATTGAATTGGGTGTTCTTTGTTTTGAAAAATTAGTTCACATATAGTTTTTCATAAAACCAACAAATGCTGGCACAAGTTTCTGGCCAACTTTCCATCTAAGTCTACCTATTGTTCTTTCTAAACCAAGCTCCACACTATTGTTCAATGCTTCCAGCAGAACCAATGGTTCTACTCAAATTGATATTGCAGTAAGCCCACACTGCTCTTGTGAATTCACATTCCATGTTTTACTGGGTTATTCTTAAGTTTCTATTCTAGAAACCCTCTAACTGAACGAATCAGATATTTATGTTGTAGATATTGTGTGATTTTAGTTTTCTTTTGCTGATAATAATATATTTGTGAAGTAGAGACGATGTTATGGGCTTAAAATTGAACGACATGTTATGGTTTTGGTTGAGATACAAATATATGGAAAATACTTTCTCATCTGTTGTTTTGTGGATTGATTTATTTTTCATGTTATGTGGAGCTTCTACATCTTGAGTTATATACCATTAGAAATTAGGAAGGAATATGAAGTAATTGATCATGGGGTTTACTGGATGAATGAGGAAGAGTTGATTATATGAAGATTAAAGTATCCTTCTCAGACTTGATAAGTTGGTTCGACTGTTTCAAACTGTGAATTGTGCATCGTATTATTCCTTCAATGGTCCTAGCCTAGGATGTGGGTTTTTAGTCTTTTATTATTTAATGGCTGATTCTTTTGGTTTATATCTTCTGCTATCGCTTTATCTTTATTATATGTTTGTAACACAGATTCAGGAATGATGCCGAGAATCTTATCGAGGACTCTGGAGTTTCTCCTGTGGATTTATTGTCAAAGGCTCTTGCGAAGGCATTTGTAAGGATCAAGTGTTAAAAAAAATTCCTTGCTTTCGTAAGTGTACTATATTTCGGTTATTAAGTGTTTTTTTGTGATGCAGGGTTGCACTAAGATACATTCTGTTCAGGACCGGCCTAATTCCGTTACCCTCCACTTCGTCCAGAAGGAGAACCAAAAAAAATTTGTTGACAGAAGGTAAGTTTATATCTTCTATCGTCATTAGACACAACTATGAAACAAATTATGGAGTTAATAACTATTATATTTATATGCAGAGCTGTTTATGAAACATTAAACAAATGTTTTGGACGCCGAGATATAAAGTGTCTGTATGTTACAAAAAGTGGTGCATGCTTTGATGTGCATATTGAAGATTTTGTTTCATTTACTCATATTGGAGGTATCTTTTTTTTCAAACTTCGGTTTGTATTCCTTAATTTTCTATGAGATGTACTTAGTGTTTTTTTTCTTCCTCTTTTCCTCCTCTTACAGCTAATCATGAATCCAAGAAATATGGAGATATTGAAGTCTTACAAAGTCTGCCTGATCCATTGACAGGAACTTTAGTTACACCTGAAATGAGGAAGAGGAAGTTGAGTGAAAGGAGTAGAAAATAAATTGTGTAATTGATACAGTAGGTTTTATTTGAGATCATTTCATAAAACTATATATTTTGTAGTATCCGAGGGGTGTTCAAGACTATCCCAATCATCATCCTCGTCAGGGACGGGCCTAGCAAGGGGCTAAGTGAGGCTATAGCCCGTCCCTGTTTTTCAATTGACATGTTTTTGCTGTTCAGAATTTAGTGGATTTTGAGTTTAGCCAACCATTGATCAATGAAATTCTAGTCTGTATAAAAAACAGCACACACTATAGGAGTATTAGACAAAAAATCTCGCTTAAAGAAGAATGCTTTCTTCCTCTTAACATATTTAATTCCCATTTTTCTTCCATTTTGCTATTAACTTAGCTCTTAATTTTAGTATTGTTTTTTCGGTCCGGCAATCTAGTATTCTATGGGTGAGATTGTTGCCTGCTAAAAAAAAAATTTGCCGCGAAAAAATCTTGGGTCTGTCCCTGATCCTCGTTGAGTGTTTCTTTACTTTAGAATCTGTAATTAAATCTCTATTTTGTTGTGTTAAGCTGTCGCTAGAGTTACTTATATTATTGGTTTGGATGACGGGCTAAATGAATCGATGGTAATACATCAATTTATACCCTTGTGTAAATGAATTGTTGATGAAACTGTAGATATAGTAAAGAGGGTAATAGAAGAAAATCAAAACACCAATATAAATAAAATTGATATGCATTCAATTTATGGTAGTTTAGATAAATTTCCTCCATTTTTTATGCATCTTTGGTTTGCATCAATTTATCCTATGCATCCAGGCATCTCATAATTTGCATCCGCTTAGGATATATTTTAAAAGTCACTATGTTTTTTGTGAAAAACATTTAAATTTTATATCTTGGGATTAAAATTGAGTATTTTTTAAAATCTTTTCTAATGATATAAACTCTAAAATAAATGCTATCATTATATGTTATATTAAAGTTTGGTTTCATTATACCTGAAAAAATAATGTATAAAATCACAAAATTGGTTAAAATGAGGGATATATTCAAAATTTTCATGTCCCAAAGACTACCACCAAAATCAATCTTTTTATAAATTGCAATTTTGTGTTAGGTTTCATTTAAAAAGTCGAAGGATAAAAGCCGGACTCCCTCCCCTAGTTAGAAATTTAGATTTAAACGATTTTAACTTTTTGAGTATTATACCGGTTTGTAAAAATTCTGGCCCAAGATCTTGAGTCAATCCGACGTGATTTTCGCCAGCATACGTACGTGTATAATTCGATTTATAAATGTGAGTTAGAAGCTCAAAATTCGGTATCTATATTACGAAATAATTTATATTTATAAGGTCATGTAGACCAATTTTTATGCATATGTGTAGTTATTTAAAGAAAAAATAAAATTAATATGATGATATTAATAATATATACAACATTAATCATCCAAGAGGACGCAGATAATGGTTTAGATCTATGAGTTTGAGATCTCTCACCTTCATTTTCAAATTTTTTTCGGTCATTTTTATTTCATAAAAATTACAACAACGCCTAATATCGGGCCACAGATATAGAACCCCAAAAAGTGGGGCCTTTAAAAACATAAAATAAGAATTTATGGCGAATTAAGCGGGTGTATTATTCGGGATACGTAAAATTAAGTGAACGATTCGCGAATAATCCTAGAACGCCACATAATACGCGATCATGTGTTCGGAAACAAACGACGCGAATCAGAAAAATTCGTGATACGGAAAAATTCGCCGAACTTACTAACCAGGGTCCCTCCCTCCGGGCCCTCCGGTCGGTCGGCCCAATTATACTCCATTATATAGCAGATACATCAATTTAGTAGTAGCATTTGTCATTCAAATCTAATCCAATTATTTTGCTCTTGCTCTCCGTATCTTCACTAAGAGGAAAACCAGGGAGATATGTTGACGAGAATTCAGTACTATATTTTTTTTTGTGAGTGATTCATTCAAATCTTAAATCCTTCATTTTTGTTCGTGATGTTTGAAATTCTAATAAAATCCCTAGTTTATGACTTCTGGTTTGAAATTCTACAGGAGCTTGAATATTTAACTCTCTGGTTTTTCCTATTACTCCTAGTTTATCCCTATTTAATGCACCCAAGATACTGATTCAACCATTACTTCTACTACGAGTTCTGGGTTTGTAGTTATGGGTATCATTAGCTTTGTTCCTTACTTCAATTGGCTGGTTAGGTTAAGGTGTGAATTGATCTTTCTCTCTCTCTAACTATTTCTGAAATTAGGGGTTTGATTCAGTTTGTAACAATTACTTCATATTCCTAGGTACTCTGAGATAATAAGTCATTTTCAGACAAGTTTGTGAAACCATATGAGCAAAAAAAAAAATCTTCAACTAATAAGGTATTCCGAGGTCAGTTGAATGAAGAGCTACTTCTGAAGTGAAGGATCCGGTGAGATGAATACTGGGTATCTAGATTATCTGAATTTGAACTTCTCTTGCACATTTTCTGTCCACCCTTTGTTTACTTGCTGCCTCTCTTAATTTGAGTTTAGCTCATAGTCTTACCAACACTTGGCACTTTTCTGGATTAGTCTATGGGCAGCTATGTTAAAAACTTTGGTGTAGATTATGCTTTCTCTAAGTGCATGGTTGATGGTTTTTTAATTTCTTAACTGCTGAAACACAAGTTCATGCTAAAAAATACAACTTTGCAAACGATCACTTAAGAATTCAGTTAAGCTAGGTTGAATTATTGTGAATATCATTTTCTTCACTCCCGTAGTGGAATTACAGCCATATTTCAAAGAATAGGTGTATAATTTTTGCAACTTTGCATAGTCTGTGCTCGTATTGAGTCATCATATGTGAAAAGCGTGCAGGTTGGACATTAAGCACGTGCAAAATTTCGTATTTCAACATGGTGAGAATGAATAAACATCTCATTGATTTTACTTCACTGCACCTTTATTATCATGCGTGCAACCATCCTTCAGCGGTTTTCAGGATAACTAGGACCTCAACTGTGATACTACCTCAGTTTCTGGAAAAGAGGTACTATCAATTGGAAGAGCAATGGTAACTCTTTCCAGAAACTGAAGGAGTATCAGTTTGTGTGTTTCAGCTTAAGAGAGTTTATTTTCATAATTTTTGTTTACTACGTTTGTACTTAGTGCAGTTGAAGTTGCACTGTATCAGTTAGTATGCTATGTAACCTACCTACTCAAGTGAAGATGTTAGACTGCCACCTTGTTGTGTGAAGTCAACTAGCCACGTGGAAGTAGTATCCTGAAATTACTTTATGAGATTCTTCTGAAACACTAATTGCCTCGTTGTTGTCTACCCGTAAGAAAATGAAAGACAATGTTATAGTAAAGCTAAATAATTTGTATAAAGCTGATTGGTTTGTGAATATGGTGTTTATGTTGGGGAAGATTCTTTCATGCTACTTGGTTTTGAGAGTTATATGTCCTTTATGCGTTTAACTCTTCATGTATCTTTTTGAGTGTCTTATTCAATTCGAGGGTGATTTTTATTTACATATATTTTGCTCATCTACAAGTGACTATCGTATTTTCTTAGTTTTAAGGTTGTCATGTTGTTAGTGTGTTATCCCATTTAACTGGTTCCGGTATTGTAGGATATATTGAGCCTGCGATGGTAATCCTTCACAAACGAGAGCTTACTTGGGCAGGACGTCTCTCCTGGAAGCGTCACACCTGCATGATTTGTGCTCTTAGTATCAATACTACTTTAAAGCAACATCTCCTCATGCCCAAAGGATGCCTACTCTATTATCTATGAAACAACTCAGAAAAAATCCTCCTTACTCTTTCGACTAACATGTATCCACACTATATTAAAAGTTATCAACTTATCACACTATCAACACATGGTAAATTTTGTTTCTCTCTGCACTTCAGTTAGCTAACCTTAACTTGTTACCATAATATATTCAGGGAGAAAGGAGTACAGTTTTTGCAACTTAATTAAATGAAGGTAGAAGGTAGCAAAATAGGGTTCATTACTGATTTGGTTTGTTGGATTCCCTTCAGATAGGACTGGATTTTTATGATTAAGTTGATTGTCCCTCAGCTATATGGCAGAAGCATATAACAAAATTGTCGTTCCCCATTTTTGGCAGAATCTTCCGCACGTCGTGTACAAAATTCTTGCTGCACCTTCTAAAATTGGTATATTTCTTGTAATTGTTGCAAATGCTATACATTGTCAGTTTATCACAGTCAAGTAAGTTGTTACCTAGTTTGCTGGATTAGTTCAATTGATTGTTTTGTTAGTGACTGATAGAAGTTTCAGCTTGCAAGACCTAGATGTATTTATAATTTTATACGTTACAGATCCGTATAAAACTGTTTTTATATTTTCTGCGTGCAGTCGGCGTCTTGTGCCCCTTGCCTTGAACCATTTTGGCGTTCCTGCTGATGTGAGGTATGCTTCCATTTCCTATGAATGATTGTGATCCACTCAGTGTTTTGTGTTAATAAAGGACTATTTGTATATTAAGATGATCAGCAACTGTTATAATGGGAGCATAAGAGATGTAGTATTCTTGTTTTAGCTTGGCCACAACAATCATAAGGTTAATAATCCCCACATGTTAAACTCATCTTATCGTTAACATGCTGAGTGCATTTTTGTGAACAAAGTAAGAGATTGTCTTGAAGCTGCTAACTGGAAGATCCTATTACTGTTTTGTTTCAGTCAAGAACTGCCTCGATCAAGGTTTAGTGTCAGTTTATGCAGCCAGTGCTACATGTTATTGCACGATGTGGCCATGCTTTCGGCCAAAACAGGAGAACTACTATTGCTCACATTGGTTTCTGGTAGATGGTATGCTTCTCTAGCGCTGTTTACAATTTATCTTCAATCAAAACTTACAGACTGATTTTTTAAACAAGCTGGGTGGGAGGTGTCTGTTTCACGAAGGATCATGCCTGTTCCACTGACAACACCTTGTGCTCCTATATTAATAGGGCATGCTTGTATATATAAAGGTGTGGTTAATGGACGCGTTTGTATTTTCCATTTCCAGGGTTGTGCAAATGCTGGAATTTTAAAAGTTCAGAGCTCCAGTTTTTGACTTCGGTTGGCTGCATGTATAACTCGTGAACTATATTTCTTTTTCTCATATCGTTGACTTTCTGCTATTCTCCTCTACAGCAATAGTGTCTGACTAAGCAATATATCTGTTAATTCTACCGGTTATTGCAACATTTGGAAGCTCGTGCTTCTACCTAGGTTGTCGTTTGAGAGATAGCATGCTTGTCCAATATACATGTGGAGTGGGAACTGCCTCTTGGACCCGTGAAGGAAGAGGTGAGCATTAGAATTCCATAACATTTCACGCTACTTCACTGGGAGGGCAAAATAACTGTTTCATGCACAACACTATATTACTTTTTGACTTGCTTTTTCCTTTTTTGATTTTGGTAACTTTGACTTGGGTTTCATTTCTAGCCTACCCCAACTTGTTTGGGACTACTGGCTTGGTTGTTGTTGTACATCTAAACAACAATGATGGGTTCCTCTACACGAGCATTGGCATGTACTTTGGCTAAGAGCAGTCTTGCACATTTTAACATGTCTGTTTCCACTTTCTTTTATTGGGGAGATTTTTGGTTAGTTAAGTATCAATGTAGTGTATGGCAAGCAAAATAAACAAGTACTTCCCCTAACTCTCTATTTACTGGGTCTGGATGCAGCTTTGTGACAGATCTGTCGTGGCCTCTACTGTTCTTCTCAACGTAAATTGCAATCATGGCTCATACGTCACATCCCTGGTAAATGGCAATTCGATTCTCACTTGTGCAGTTCATGCTTTTCGAGATGTATAAGTCGTTAATGGACAAGTTATATTCTTCTCTAGTACTAAGTGAAAACCTTAATATTTAATACTGTACTAGATGAGATATGCCACGTTGATTAACATTTTCTTGTATCTGTCCTGGCAACTTCCAACCCAAAATTGGCCATCTCTGTAGGTTTACTTGCTAGAAGGAAAGGGGAAATTAAAAATTGAAGGGCCAGTTTGTCCGGGTTAACGCAGCTCTAAGAAAGCAAGCGAAGATGTCTTATGCTCCCGCCTTGTGTTATACTCCCAGTTGGTAATAGTGGAGAATCAATTCCATGTGGTGTCATCATCAGACTTTCAAAGTGATCATCTATTATAAGCGTTTGCAGTTGTCTGTCATAGATCCAAAATTAGGGGGCTAAAGTTTCTGAGTAGACCGGACACTCTAAATGCTTCCATTTTATAGTCGAGAACGTGAAGAATCTGGTAAATGGTAATACTGATGCTTACGGAGCATTCCCGGACTGTTGTATTGAAGTTGGTGAATTTGAATAAGCTGGGAATTTTATGATAAATATACATTATGAATGTTTCTCATTTCAGTGTTTAGTATTAATATTAGAACAATTAGGAGGAAAAACACTCTCTTGAAACCCAAGGTCGAGCTCAGGAGGTGTTTTTGTAAGATAATTTCTTATGAGTTTAATTATCTTTATTGGGCCCATGTGAGAAGCTTGGTCATAAGGCCTATTCCTATGCACATCAGCATATGCCAAAACATGATATTTGACATATATGCACCCACTATGGGTATGCCAAACTCATATGCCAATATGTTATTTCTGGTACATGACCCATACCAGAAATAATGGTATATAGGACATCCATTATATAGGATATCCATACGAAGATAATGGTACATGACCCATCCCTAGATTCTTCACCAATTCAACCCAGCTCGTTGGTTTGTACAGGACAGTGTAAAATCATCTCGCATTTAGCTTGTTTAAAACACTCATGTTGTGTTTTTAGACCATTCGCTTGTGTCTTGAACGGTTGGTGAAGGATTTTAATGTCATTGATTCATTTGAGATCGGGACCCCTTGATTGATACATGAGTGTGGTGCTTGCAAAGTGTCATCTTGTTTACATTGGTCGCGAAACATCACTTCAAATCCTGGTCACGGGACCATAAGCGAGGTTGCTTTCAGAGGGGATGATGTAATGAACATGGTGGCATGTTCCGGTGGTAGCACTCATTTTACGATGAGCGATTAGCACTGGAGAGCCCCGCACCACAAGTCTCGGATTGTGAAGTTGATCGTCATGACCGGTGGACCGTCAGTCCCCAGTATTTTGTTGAATCTCTCTCTTTCGTTTCCTTCTTACTCGCAAGACCTAGATAGAGGACAGGGTAGAAAAATTGATGTAAAGACCTAGGTGGTGAAGTTGGAGGTACCTTGGTGAAGGATTTAGCGATGGTGGACACCGATCGCTGTGGAAGTTATGAATCCCGTCCAAGAATTGCTGCTTGCACGTTGTATGCTCTGGAAACCGTAGGAACCTCATACGACGTCGGAATTCGATGCTTGACCCCAAATTTTGAAGCTAAGAGACTGACGTTAAAGGCCATATCTTTCACCCATTGGTACGTTTGTAAACCCATGGCCTCAAGTGCGCTTTATCTCATTTGCAGAGGTGATGAGAACATCTTGTAGAAGTCCTTGGCTTGTGCCCACCAGTGGTGCAAGCATTTGGAAGATCTTCATGTGAACATACTCTCATGTCTACACATCTTGATATGAATCATTAGTGCTTGGAGATGTCCGATCCATCGAGTAACACTTCAGAGAATGGATAGTTGATGAAGCGAGGATGTTGCTCATGAGACCTTTGTTGATCTTGATATCACGATTGAATTTTCTCCATAAATTTTTGTTGATGCCAAGACCATGGATGGAGTTCCCAGGATATCCTTGTTGATGCCGATACCATGGTTGGAGTCGCTCCAGAGACCAAAAAGGCTAGAACAATGATTATCGATATAATCTTTGATCCTCTATCCAATGAGCCTTTTCATTCACGAACTAGTTGATGGGTTGAGCATTCTTAAGATGAAGGTGTAACAGAGTTCAACCCAAATTCTCCGAACATTATGACTTTCTTAGTGAAGTGGTTTTATCATAGAATTGATGTTGTTGCAGCAGATAGCAGCAGCGGTCTTCACTCTGAATGTGATCGGTGAAGAGAAGAAATTCTTTAGTTGTGCAAAGGTCGTGATGTAGAGAGATTTCGTTGATAAAGTTTTCATGGAATCGCATCAGGTTGCAATGACTTGCTATGTCTTGAATCTTGTCCAATAAGATCAAGTCCCAAATGCATATTGAAGGAATTCGTGCCATCGATGGATGAATGATGTTGCATCCGCAAGTCTTGTCATGGAGATAGTGAAGACTCGGGCGATTATAGTTCGGTTTCACTTTGATCGTGTCGGTGGTGAATCGGTGTGTCATCATTGAGATGTTTGTCTTTCAAGCTGAGGCGCCATTATCGAAGGTGTACTCTTTGATTGGAAGTAAAATTTGAAGACTTCTTAGATACTTGAGCGTTGAAGCGTCGTATTATTTAAGCTTCAAATGTCTTAGGCTTGATCGTCTCGGCTTGGTATCTTTTGTTGATTCAACATTCCTTTCCTGCGGTAGTGGGATTCAACACTTG
This sequence comes from Papaver armeniacum, assembly GCA_023531295.1. Lineage (NCBI taxonomy): Eukaryota > Viridiplantae > Streptophyta > Magnoliopsida > Ranunculales > Papaveraceae > Papaver > Papaver armeniacum. Next base: position 89,917 of record JAJJWW010017372.1, read on the forward strand.
TGCGTAGACATCAAAGCTTTTTTTGTGAAACATATGGACACTCCGCAAGGCTACGAAAAACGCCTAAAGTGTTCCTTGCCATGCTTGGATATTATTTCAGTAATGAATGTCTCAATGCTCGATTCAAAGAAATGTCAAATTCAACCATTTGGTAAAATACTGCTGAAGTGAGATTACCAACTTGTAGCATCTTGCAATAGCAGAGATGCTAGCATAATTGAGTCCCCATGCTAGAATAGCATGTGAGGAAATAAATGATATAGACATGGGAGGAACGAGACTTGCCTGAGTGCAGGACTTTTTGATGAATGTCTATGCATCTTTTGCAGGTTCTTGAACCTCGTCAAAGTTCGAAATTCCTCCAAGGGCTCTGATGATGGAACGTCCGCCAAATCTTCTGGATCAAAACTTTCTTCGTTGGAGAGATGTGCAACCAAAGACGCTTTGTCGATGAGTCATCTTCTCGGCATGAATCCACGTCCATCCAAGAATCATGTCGTATTCGGATCTTCCCGATTACGTGAAACTTGGTTTCGTCCCGAGTTGAGCCAACTTTCATTTTGAGAGTGATGCGACCGCATGCATCTCCGAGTGTTCCTTCATGGTCTCGATTGAGATAAGACAGAGTAGCGACTTAGTTGAGCGATACTGCGACTATGAGGGTTTCGGATGGAATATTGTTGATGGCGGTGTCAATATCGATCAACATTCTTCCAAATTCATTTTCCTCACGAGATGGATCTGTGGTAAGCGGTCCCAGTCGTGCATCTCCTTTTTGCAGTGGATGAAGGTTCAAGGGTATTTGGGATGGACGGTCTCCCGACACAATGTAATGTGGTGTTGTGAACATGTCCTTCCTTTGTGTCTTATAAAGATAGAGCAATTTCACGAGATACGCTCGGTCAACGATTGAACCGCTTCTTTGACCGGTTGTTCCCTGAATTGCAAAAGTTCGATTAAGAGAGGATTCTTGTGTACTTATTCAATCCCTAGTTGAAGCTGTATGGATCAACCTTCTCTTTGAAGATATGCTTCAAATACAAAGTTACTTGTTGGATGAACGATGAACCTATGAAGGCGGCGATACTGGGATTCTCCATTTCTTCTTCGATTGGTTCTCTCTGATGAGCGACAATTTGATTGCACCATCTTGAACCAGACTTCCAAGCTTTCCGATCACTCCTTCATGAGAAGAGAGAAGTTTGAGTCTGTCCCGATCATTTCCCAGATTCGTTGATCCGGGTCGAGGTTTGTGCATTTCGAGTTGGTTATCTTTCCTTGGCGCCTTGAGGAGCACAGGATGTTTGGAGAAAGCGCTCACGCCGTGTCTCGCTTTCCTTTCATTCCCTTTCGGCAACAATGTTTGTTGAAGGCTGGAGATTGTGCGATTGTTGACTAGGCGTCGTTTGCTTCGAGGTTCCTCCACCTTTGAGACTTTGCTCTTCTGATCGCAGAGTGCATTAGTCCTCGATCGTTTGGTCACTTCATGAAGCTACGAGAAAGTATGAAATTGGAGATTTTCCGGCAAGGCTCTGTAGGATAGGATCATTCCGTTGATGCACAAGTCCACCGAGTTGTTGTTCGGTGACATTGGTCATGACAATCCAAAGCTTGGACTCGAACCTCTTACATAATCGTTCGGATGTTCATTGCTCTTCCGAGACATTCTTCTTAAGTCGAAGAGAGTAATATGCTCGAGGCAGTATTTCTGTAGAAGGCATTAACCATTTTTCCCCAACTAGCGATGCTCCAGGGTGCAATGTTGTTGTACCGGTGTATGCTCGGCTTTGTCGAGATTTCAATAATTCTTTTAGACGGATGACATGATTTTTTCAGTGCTCTCTAGTGCCTCAAGGAATCGAGAGATGTGTTCTCAAGCGTTCCCTGTTCCATTGTACAATGTGAATGTTGGGGAGGTGTAGCCTTTCGGGAGAGGAATTATTTGTGTAGAAGCATGATACAAAGGTTGATGACGATGAGCAGATGATGCTTTGTCTTTTCCTCGATCCTCCATGAAGCGTTCAGGTCCTCACGAGTGATGAAGCCTGCAGATTCCTTTGTTGGTGGATTATCTACATCTTTGTGCACCTCATCATCATATACTACATGGATCAGAGTGACTTTAGGATTAGCAGTCGGAGATTTTTCTTTGGCTTTTCCTTTCTTCTGAGCTTTCTCTGACATCTTGTCAGTGAGAGTTTTGAGATAATTGCACAGCTCTTTCCATGTGTTAGCCATGTCAATCGATTCTTGGCAAGAGTTTCTTGCACCTTCATGAGTTCACCTATGGTAGGTGGGTTTTCTCTAATTTCTTCGGGAGGCCAGGATGAAGAGAGGATTGTCTCCAATGTTATTTTGCGGAGGAGTGGTATCACCGATCTCGATGTTGGAAGCGGGTAGTTTTCTGGGTACCACCATTGTTGCTAGTGCTAGCATTGTTTATGTTGGGATTGGTGACCGAACGACTAAGATCAACCATTTTGTGAGAGTTTGTTATTGTAACCAAAGAGATTAATCTCCAGTAGTCGCTAATCTCGTGGATGGGGAAAAACGGGTTCAACCGGTTTTTGGGGAAATGAAGAGACGAGCGTGTGAGACTCCTCAAACCGAAACAGCTTGCTCAACCTCACACAGATGCAATGCAAAGGGAGTGGTTAGATTCGAGAGATCAATCAAAGTAGGACTCGCCTAAACCAAGTCAATGGTAGTTCCGAGTCAATTCGACCGCAAAGAGGGAGATGGGTTGATGCAGGAGGGAAGGCGAGAATTGTGTGGAATCAATGATGATCAAGGATTGTGGATGTGTTGAAGGTTTTGCAATAATTGGTGAGCTTGTTGAGTTCAAATAAAATCGATAGATTGATGAATTCTTGAGAGTAGTTACTCGAGAAATTATGTGTGGAGGATTGCCGATAGCTAGTGATCATTCGTTGTCCTCAATCATGGATTCAAGAGACTTATTTATATTATAAGAGTTGTGAACACCTTGATCCTGTAAGTTTGACGGTTTCATGAGTGGAAAGTGGGCAAGTGGAAGATCGTGGTAAAGTCGGTTCCATGTAGTGTGGAGACTTGACGGATCGTGCACCCACTACTTTGCTAACTCCTTCAACCGTTTACACAACTTACGCATATTTCTCGTCGTGGATGAAATCCACGTCTTGTAACACCGCCAGACCAAACCCTAGTTGTTATCCCCGATTTGACGTGATTGATATCTCACGAATCGTGGAGTCGCATGACGGACGTGTATTTAGTTCTCAATTGTTGGTGATTAGACAATGAGTCTAGTTTTTGTTGAATCGAGCATGTTTGACAAATGCTCGTGATTCATGAATGTTAATGTTGCTTGTCCGAGCAAATATTGTAAATTCGGCGAGTTGTTGAATATTGATGAGTTCTTTGAATATATGTGGATTATTTGAGCAAATGAGCAAGTATTGCTCGATTGTGAAATCTTGATAAATTACTAAATATTGATAGTTGGATCAATATTCAAGCAACTGAGCAAGTATTGCTCAATTAAACGAATGCGAATGTTGATGATTTGGCGAGCGATTGGGCAAGTATTGCTCAATTGACAAAATAATGAATGTTGATGATTCGCTCAATTAAGTATCGCTCAATTCGGCCAAGTCTTGAATGTTGATAATTTGTCGTGCAATCGAGCAAGTATTGCTCAACTCGACAAATTCCGATAAATTACCAAATATTGATATTTGGATCAATATTTGAGCATTGAGCAAGTATTGCTCGATTAAATGAAACATTTATTGGTGGCGTGACCCGATAAAATATTAAAATATTAGTAATCTACCAAATATTATATGATTAATTTAGATGTTGGTTGTTGAATCCATCAAAAATTCATTAGTGTTTGAATCGTGCTCGAGTGATGATTAGGTGGAGCATTCATTCAAAACCTAATTTCATATCATAGTTGATGAATCGTGAAAATAGGTCATGAATGATAGAGGGATCTACCACATGGGATGATGGGAATCCATGTGGTGCCGGTGCTTCAGTGAGCATGCACCGGGGTTCTCAGTTTGAGGATTGGTGAAAGAATGATGATTAAATCTTGGTTTCATCATTTACTGAAATATTGTTGGGTTCAGAATTAGGTGATAAAACCTAGGTATGAAAGATGGGGACCGACCAAGAGAGCATGGGACCGGATCTTGGTGGTCACGTGACCAGTTGTTGGCGTTTGAGCAATCCCCAGGTTGGTTGGAGATAGTTTGGGCCCAATACAAGAAATTGAGCAAATTAGGTGAATTATGAAAGCGTGTGGGATCGGCTTTGTGCAAGCCCTAAGGATGACTACGGTTGGTCATGAAGGCATGAACGTGTTGCCATGGTGCCGTGTCTCGTCTTGAGAGTTTGATATTTTCGATGTGCGTTCGAGCAATGTTGTGAATTTTGGAAGAGTTTCATCTTAAGCGAAATTCTTGATTTTTGTTGGAATGAGCATGTATGCTCAATTGATCAATATTTTGTAAATATTAAAATAAGTGTATTTTAACATTTAAAATTGCCGTGAGAGGCTAGCTTCGGTCGTTGTGACTGTTGGCTTTTGGTTTTTCATGATTTGAGCAAAATTTGAGAAGTTATGACGAAATCATGATTTTGCTCAAACCAAGGAGTTTCATGAATTTAGGAAAATAATAATTATAAAAGACTAGGGATTGCAAGGTGTGGGACCGGCCAGGGCTAGGGCATGGCCGGCCGTTCGGCTATGTTGCCCGGTCTCGCATACCTTTTCTTATTTTATAATATTATTTTTCATGAATCCTTGAAGTTATGGAGAATCCTTGGAGTTATGGAGAATCCATGAGTTTTGTTGAAACAAAGGAGTTTCATGAGATTAGGGAATAATAATTATAAAAGTTAAGGATTGTGAGGTGTGGGACCGGCCAAGGCTCGGGCATGGCCGGCCGGCTAGGTTCCCGGTCCCGTACACCTTAATTTCCTTATTTTATAACATTATTTCATGAATCCATGAAGTTATCGAGGATTCATGAGTTTTTGTTGAAACGGAGGAGTTTCATGAGTTTAGGGAATGGTAAAAAGCTAGGGATTGTGAGGTGTGGGACCGGCCACGGCTTAAGCATGGCCGGCCGACTATGTTGGCCGGTCCCGCATATCTTTCCATATTTTATAATATTATTTCATGAATCTATGAAGTTACAGGGAATTCATGAGTTTTTCACAAACAAGGAAAGTTGCTAAATTGAAGAAGTTTTTCATGAGTTCATGAAAATAACAAAATAGGGCAAAATAATGGAAGAGGCATGGGACCGGCCAAGACTAGGGCATGGTCGGCCGACCGGTGGGCCCGGCCCCTAGGCGCCTCTTATTATTTTATTATTATTTGTTGCTTTCTCCTATTTTACGTAGGATTCCTCATCTGTCCATATTTTTGGATTCTCGCTCGTGCATCCGGGTGCTCAATCGTGCATCATTGTCGAATACACTTGCACCATTTTTGTGGGGCTTACTCGGTGATAATCCGGATGTTAGGTGGTTGAGTATTTATTGCTAATTCATGAAATTCAGTGTAGAATAATTCATGAAACAGAACAATAAAATGAGTAATTATTTATTATAAATTCATAGGATCAGCCGTGGATCCGACCATGAATTCGGAATAATAAAATAGGCATTACCATTCCATGGGATCATGGATTCGACCATGGAATCGGAGTAATAAAATTATTTGTTACCATTCCATGAGATTAGCAGTGAATTCAATCTTGAAATTGGAATAATGAGATAATATAGTAGTTTATTTCCATTCTGTGAGATCAAGTCGTAGATTCGATCATGGAATCAGAGCAATTGTTATTGCCATTCCATGGGATCAGGCCGTGGATTCGACTATGGAATAGGAGCAATTGTTATTGCCATTCCATGGGATCAGGTCGTGGATTCAATCATGGAATTGGAGCAATTGTTATTTCCATTCCATGGGATCGTGGATTCGACCATGGAATAGGAGCAATTGTTATTGCCATTCCATGGGATCAGGTCGTGGATTCGACCATGGAATAAAAGAAATTGTTATTGCCATTCCATGTGATCAGGCCGTGGATTCGACCATGGAATTGGAGCAATTGTTATTGCCATTCCATGGGATCAGGCCATGGATTCGACCATGGAATATGAGCAATTGTTCTTGCCATTCCATGGGATCAGGCCGTGGATTCGACCATGGAATGGGAGCAATAATAGATTATTATGGGAATTCAGTGGTGAATGTCACGGAAGAATTAATCTATTGCAGAAAAGATATTAGCCGATTAAAGCGTCACATCTATTCCGAATGGTGCATAGTCGAGGGAGTCACGGTGTTGTTTACGACTTGAAAGGCGTTAGTGCTCTCAATCTACGGAGAACCGCACTGAATCTATGCACGGTCTCTCCACATATTCGGGGAGCGTGAGTGTCACCGAAGGCGTCTGGCGTCCGTGGCCACTATTCTTCTATATGGAGGTGGGTCTCTCTCTGCAGTCGAGGGGAACAATGAGTGTCACCAACGTCTGAAGGCGTTAAGCTCTCAATCTAGGAGAACCGCCCAAATACGTTATTACGCATAGAGGTCACGACGAAATGCCGGGGATCGAACGCTTAGCTAGTGGAGGATTTTTTCGAAAACATATTCATCATGGCTTCGTAAAATATGAATCGTTGCATGCCTGAAAGCCGTGTCAAAAAATACCTCATGATTTTACGGTTTTGCCCTTTGTTGAAAATCCACCATCAACAAGTACAAAACCGACTAGGACTTCCTCTAGTTTTGTCTAGAGTTTTCTGATCTATATCTTATCAAGTTTTTGTTCTACAGACACCTAGCAACTTCCAGCTTTCCACAGGTTCTCTAGAGTATTTTGACTAAACCCTTCACACCTTAAACTCTCTCTAGATTATTCTAAACAAAGATTAGACCAAACTCTATTCACACAACAAACTTGTTCACTTTCGTTTACTGATTTACTATTACAACACACAGTAAAACCAACCATTATAGATTACAAATTATAATTTCCAACATTGTGCATATGTTTTAGGAAAATCTCATGGGAGTCTGTGGTTTTACTTGGAAGCTCTATCTTCTGAGTAGTGAAATGAAAGACAGTTATTTATGTTATAAATGTTCAGAGTGCCTATAATGTAAATCATGAGTGCCTTTAGTGTTTTATGTTAGTACAAGTTGTGAAAGCTGTCCTTGATGACTGTATACTAATTCTATACGTACTTAAAGAGCAATTGCTCTTCTGTTTTGTTTCAATAAGAATCACTTTCTTTCTTCATCAATCCCTCTATGGTATCAGAGCCATATGGATCTTCATATAAAAATTTTCTTGATCTAAAAATTCACTGATTTCTTGATTTCTTCTTCTTCTTTTCTTGATTTTTGATCAGTTTCTTTACAATCTTTCAATCTCAATCTTTTATGATAGAAGAATTTCCATCATCATTTACATCTATAATGGAAAATACAACTTCTACTTCAATTTCTAGGGTTCCGGTTCATCAATTAACTAGTATTGTTCATCTCAGATTGAAAGATGATAACTTTTTAACTTGGAAATCTCTTATGCTTCTTGTAATTCGAAAATTCAGAATTATGAAATATCTTGATGGATCGCTGCCTTGTCCTCCTCAATATACATCTCCAAGAAACGAACTTAATGGAATTGAGAATCCATTATACATAGACTGGATTGATGAAGACTCAACTATTCTTCTCTGGATCAATTCAACAATTTCTGATGTTGTTATTCCTTACTTCACAGGATCTTCAACTTCATATGAACTATGGAAAAGTATTGAAGACAGATTTGCCAGATCTTCTTTAACACATTCAATTCAGTAACACACAAAACTCATGTCTCTCAAACAAGGTGATAAAACAGTTTATGCTCTACTTACTGAAATTAAATCTATTTTAGATCAACTTGCTGCAGCTGGATCTAAAGTCACGGATGATGAACTTGTTGTTGTCATATTATGTGCTTTGAATTCAGAATACAATGCTTTCATTACTTCTATCAGGATTAGAAATCCTCATGTATCCAGTATTGAACTTCATAATTTGTTAATTAGTGAAGAAATGATTGTCTTTGAAAGAAATAAGTTCTTAGTTGTTGAATCGAGTAATAGAGCATTTACTGCTGAATCTAGCAATACAGCATTTGTTGCTTCTTACAGACCACCAGGTAGAGGTGGTGGTCGAGGTAAAAATTTATTTTCTAAAGGTGGTGGTGGTGGTGGTCGTACACAGCATAATTTCTCTTCTGGTAGAGGTTATGGATCTAGTTATACATCTGGTATTCTACCAACTCCTTCTCCAAGAACAACACCAACTTATCCTTCTGCAAGGCCACCTCCTTATGATGTTTATGCCGGAGACAGACCTATATGTCAAATTTGTAGAAAATATGGTCATGATGCCTTGAATGTTGGAACCGCATGAATTTTGCATATCAAGGTCGATCAACCTCAAGAAACATCCGTGCCATGCTTGCTGCAGCCAATATTTTTGGTGAAAACCCCTGGTACATGGATTCTGGTGCAAATAATCACTTAACATATGATGTTGGCAATCTTGAAGCTTCTACATCTTATTCTGGTGCTGATGTTATTGGTACAACAAATGGAGCAGGTATGTCAATTAAGCATTGTGGGAACTCCAAAATTTATGTTCCTAATCAAACTTTTTACCTTAATCATATTCTTCATGTTCCACAAGCTTCACAAAATCTCATTTTTGTTAACAAATTTGCTAGAGATAACAATTGTTCTCTAACTTTCACTTATTAAGATTTTACGCATTAAGGATCTTCAAACAAGGAAGATTCTTTTTCGAGACTTGATGAAAATGGTTTATATCTTATCTTCAACTACAAACCATCAATATCCTCTTTCCCTACATCAATGTCTTGTGTTAAAGATTCATCTGCAGTATGGCATAGAAGGCTTGCTCATCCATCTTTTGAGTCATTCAATAGAGTCTGTAAAACAATAAAGCTTGACAATATAGTGTCAAAGCCTATTATGTGTGTTCATTGTCAACTAGGTAGAAGCCATAAACTACCTTTTTCCATTTCTACTAGTTTTTTCAGTTTCACCTTTACAATTGTTGCATCTTGATGTATGGGGCCCTGCTCCTGTCACTTCCTTGTCATGTCACAAATATTATGTCAATATAATTGATGACTTTTCTAAGTTCTGTTGGGTCTTTCCTCTCACACACAAGTATGACTTTAAAATTGTTTTTACATTTCAAATCCTCGGTAGAAAATCTTTTATCTTGCTTCATAAAATGCATAAGAAGCTGATGGAGGGGTGAATTTTTCAATCATGAGCTTCACAAATTTCTTTCTACTCATGGTATCAATCATGAAATCACTTGTCCTAACACACCAGAGCAGAATGGTGTTGTTGAATCTAAACACAGGCATCTTCTTGACATTACTATGACCTTTTTGCTTCAATCTTCACTACCTCTCTCATTACGGTTTGAAGCTCTATCTACTGCAAATTATACCATAAACAGACTACCAACAAAATCACTTTCATATTCATCTCCTTTTGAAACTCTATTTCATAAAACTCCAGATTACTCTTTTCTTAAGAGTTTTGGATGTCTTTGTTTTCCATGGCTTAAACCATATTCAACTTCTAAACTTGTACCTAGGAGTGAACAATGCATCTTCATTAGTTATAGAAAACAACAAAAAGGGTATAGGTGCTTCAATCCTGTCACAGGCAAAAATTTTGTCTCTAGACATGTCAACTTATTTGAATCATATTTTCCTTACTCCACTCTCACTACATCCACATCATCTTTTTCCAATTCTGATCTTGACATGTCTGCATCTAAACTTGATATTCTGCCACCTTGTGAATCTTCTGCTACTAGTACTTCCATCTCTACACATACTCCAACTGTTGTTTCTCCTCCTACTGTACCTGATATCAACAATTCCATTTCTTCTACATCCTCCATTACTACACAATTTCCACCTGCTGATACTACTCCTCATGTCACTACTCCTTCCATTGATCTTAATACTCACAAAATGCTTACAAGATCAAAACATGGCATTTTCAAACCTAAGTCTTTACTTTCTACCAAATATCCAGTTCCCACTGCTTATTTGGCTGCTACTGAATCTATTACACCTACTTGCTATTCTCAATTGCTAAAATCCCCGAGTGGTTAGACACGATGCATGTTGAGAACACATCACTTAAGGATGCAGGAACTTGGTCTTTGGTACCTCTTGATCCTTCCCAAAATTTGGTTGGATGCAAATGGGTTTTTAAAACCAAATATAATGCAGATAGTACACTTGTGTTCGCAACTGGATATGATTCCATCTCATTTTGCTTCTCCTCCAGAGCAATATACTCCTCTGAAGTTCTACTTAACTCGAGTCATTGTGATTGTATTCTTGATTCTAAAAATTTGAATGTATAACAGATTGGTTACGAACATAGCGTTAATGAATGATAGAATGAGATATCTCTCATCCGCACGACAGCCATATCACTACACATTGTCTTCCACCTCACGGTTAGATGTTTAGGCTTTCGCCAACCCTTTGTTTTAACCCAAATACATCTTCAATGCCAGTGTGACGAGTTGTTACTTATATACGCCCCTAAAAATATAGCCTGCAAATGGTTGAAAGATGTTATGGTATTCTTTGGTAAACCTTCAAACCATTTCAAGGCCTCTCTGTTAGGCTTGATGCAAAATATTTGCACAATATAGCATCATGGTTTTCCCATTGTAGCATACATCTCACATAAGCTTTGATGTGTTGTGCCACAGGTTGTTCCATCAAAAATCTTTGGTTAATGCGGGTAAGTTGCACTTTGGGGGTATTCCTCCTAATTGTACTTCTTGTGTAAATGGAGTTTTGAAGCTTCTTCTATGGATTCATCAGTTGTCTCTTACCTCCTTCTTTTTTTATTATTTAACATTCTCTCATTTAAATTAACTCTCTCAAAATTTGTTCATTCATACCAGAATTTGGATCTATTGGTCTTTTTAGCTCCGCCTCTCTTCGCCTGCGTTCACATCTGTTTTGACTTTCTTGTTCATTACTTTCTTATCGTCTTTCTCTGCGATCTTCTCCCTCATTTCTTTCATGAATTCGCACACCGTTATATCTATCATTTTCTCTTCTTTGCTGCCTTTCAGCTCTCCTTTGTACTCTTTCATATTCTTCATTGATATTACCATTGTTGCGATTTTGTTCACGCCTTCTTTCTCGATTGTCATGATTGTACTGGCGAATTGCCTCTTGTAGCTCCTGTTCTTCAACTTCTGCTCTCAATATTTCCCTCTCGCAAGCTAGACATGCTTGTTCAGTGTAATGTCTTTCAATTTCATCTTCAATTTCTTTTTGCTTTCTCCGTGCTTCTCTCCCATGTAATATTCTTTTTCCTTCTTCTTGATTTTCTTCGTCATCTTGATTATTTCGCCTCTGACGTTGCCTATTTCCCTGATTTCTATCGTTTTGCCCATTTTGAAGAGTTTAAGCACGTGGGATATAACGATCTTCCATTATTTCTTTTCTTTCGCGACGTTCTTCGCCTGGATTTTGCACTTCCTCTCGAGTTTCTTCATTAGCATTTTCTTCAGGTGAATTTCTCCTTATTTCTCCTAGTTGATCTTGAACTTGACCTTGTAGTGCTTCTTGACCTTCTATTTTGTAATCTCATGTTTTTCATCCTTAACTCGTGATTTTGCCATGTCAAATTTGCACGTTCTTCTGCTTCTAATCACCTTTCTTCATGTATTGTTTGTCTTAATGTCTCTAATGCTGCGATCTCTTCATTTCCATGAATTATTTCTCCAATCACTTCTTGGTCTCTCTCCTCTCGTCCATTGTTTCCTAATTGCTGTTCTTCTCCCCTTTCATCTACAGAATCCGATCGCCAAGTGTGCACGCTCACTCTATCATAATCCACAGTTCCATTTGGTATTGGTGTACGTTGAATTGGTGGTTGAATTTGATTTTCTCCATTATTCCTTGTGTTCATTCTTGAAGATTCCCCCATTTCATCTCTCCCCTCTCCAGCAAGTCTCATACTCCTTTTAACGGTTGTTGGTTGTTTTGATGCACGTCTCCTTCTAGCCATCTTTCAATCTCAGTGAATTGTCGAAAATTATATGAAATTATTTTCCTATTACTCCAAATTCTTTCAAATCACAATATCAATCTTCCATCACAATCCGGGTTTCTAGCGCCATTATGTAGTTGCAGGAAATCCTACAATACATCCCTCACAAATATTCATGATATTCAATACATCTTTGGAATCAATAATCAATCTTTTTATTAATTGAGTTAGAAATTATACAAGAGGGGAAAGAAATCAAGAATGTAAATGCAACTCTAAATTTTCTCTCTCCTTAAAACTTTCTCTCCACTCTAAAAGATCTCTCCCTTTTCTTAAGCCTGTCCGGCTCTTTAAATAGGGCATTACATATTGGATGACAGCTAAGTTGTCCTTTATTTTCGGATCTAGCCTTGCGATATTCGCGACTATACAAATGTTAAATCTCACAATCACTCCAAGATCTCGCTAGGTCTTCACATCTTTCTCATGTTCAAGCTTTCGTCATCCGTTGCGTCATTCTTATCATCAATTTCCTAAATCTCGCGATATTTCATTTATGGATTTCACAAGGGTATTATTGTTGCGATATTCTGATCCTACAAGCAAAACTTCCATTTATTAGAACTGAGAATTTAGTACGAGATGGATGAACACCTCGCGATGCTTACACCTCTCGCCTATCGAAGTTCTATTCTAAAACCTTGTACAAGAAATTGTATTGAGAAGGATTTCCCGCAAGCTTCAGTTCTTCCATACCAACTTAGCTTCCCGGCATTCCTAATCTTGTTCGTGTTCTGATCTCTCCGGGCCTCTTCTTAACTGTCGAGTACCCGCTCGTCTTGTTTGCTTCTGGCGAACCCGCGGGCATGAGCCCATTTGCCGAGAAAGGTATTAGCAGGGAAAAACTCAATTTATAGGTCCACTTCATTAGCTTTCGGAGATCGAGATGGGAACTCAATGCCACGAGCATAGAGACTAACGGCTCTGAAAGAAAGAAAGACCCATACTTGGCGATCGGAGCATCAAGCAGCGCAACCCGGTTCTACTTGACTAAGCCCGTGCTCGTCGAAGGAGGGAGTTTACTGGGAGCCCGGTTTTGATTTTTCTGTGTGGTATTCATTCTCATTCGACTCTTGGAATTACATCTAGGAGTGGTTGGAATGGCTCGCAAAATTCAACGACTTCACCTACTTCATTACCCCTAACCGTTTCGAGGCACCAGCTAACCGATCACTTGAACCAACAAGAGAAAATATAACATAACCAAGGTCACCAGATGTAGCATAGATAGGGTCTTCAGAAAGGAGTGATAACCCTCGGTACGAAGTGGAAGGTCAACCGGCGGTAGACGTCTCTTGCAAGAAGAAATTCAAAGAGCGGCTCAGAGCTATGCAAGAAGGAGATCTCCCTTGGTTCTTTTCGGATGTGCTTGACGCAGAAAAAGAGGAGGACACCAAACAGCTGTGTTCGAGTTGGATCCAAACGTGGATAGAGTATCAGCACAACTATTGCCTTCTCTGTAAATATGAGAAAAGACGAACTGTATGGACAAAATGAATCTCATACAGTTATTCCATCGAACTCTCAAGTGCCAAGAATTGCTTTGCCCATCGAACCGGGCCAAGAAAGGGCAAGAAAGTTCTTCGCCGACCAAAAAGCAAGTTCACATGGAGATCTATATCAGTTCACTAGTGAGAGCCATGTAAGTATGCGAATGATGCCGCCAAAAAGAATGGAACCTTGCTTCGCTCTGCTGGATGCGTCGGATCCCGAATCCTGAAATTCAAATATATAGGCACCACTACTTCGTTTATTTGTTGGGCCGTAGGCGAAACACACGGTGGTTTACGCCGGGGAACATATTCTACACAACAGTTCAACCATCTCCTCCATCTTTCTCTAAAACCCATAAGCTTAAACATCTCATCCAAGAAATCCCAATTAACATGGTCAAAGGCCTTTTCAAAATCAATTTTGAATAACAAACTGATAGACACATTTTTGTGTCTAATTTGTCTCGATTCTTTATATTGATAGTGCTCATTTTTGTACTTATTATGGTGTGTTATGTGTGTGTAGGTATTTTTGGCCAATAAGCATTTTTTGGAAAACTCGGCTCGAAAAGTTGCACCCGGAGGACACCTACTATTCGGACTCTCACTATGGATAAGGGGTACCCAAATTACTAAGGGGCACCCTCGGGACACCCCAAGGAAAGCCACTATTCGCCCCCGCTCTGGATAGGGGAGGTCATCTTTAACAATTCAAAAATCGAGTTTTGGGTTTGGAAAACTAGTTGCGAGATTAGGGTTGGATTTTTGAATGGGTATTAACGAGATTCAATCACTTTGATTTTAATGGGATGGACTGTTAGAGCCTAACGAGGGCACAGTACAAGTGTTCTGATCGATCAAATTGGGTTGGAACTCGGGTTGGAGCAAAAAGGAGGTGAAGTTTCACGGGATTTTGGTTTGGTTATATTTGGCGATTCACAGGAGATTTGAGGCAAGATAATCCTTCACGAGATTCATATCAATCTAATAAAGGGATTGGAGTGACATACGGCTCGAAACGCGTAGAGAAGAGTTTGGAAAGATTATTGCGTGACTTCCACGGAAAGAAAAAGAAGAAATTTAATCGGGTTTTGGAGGGTTTGGAGGTGTATAAAAGGTGTGCTCGAGTCCCGAGAGAAGGGTATTGAAGTTTAGAAGAAGTTAGGGGAAGTTTAGAACACCACAGAGATCAACAGGAGGAGTTGCAGGAATACGAGTTCTGCTGGTGTAGAAGGAAGAACACGAAGAACAAAAGGCTATTCAAGACAGTCGTTTAAGGGGTCTTAAAATCAACGACAAAGCAACAGTGTTTACAATAGTTTACGTAACGGTTCCATTGTCACGGTTCCTTTGTAACGCAGTTTTGCAGATTTGCAAATCGATTTGTGTTATTACTTTTCATCCTTTTAATCACCTTTTGAGCCATAAACATATATTTTGAGATCATGATTAATATGAGGAGCTAAACCCCATTGCTGAGGCGATAGAGGAAGCTATTTTTCCAACAAAAAGTGGTATACTTTATATTATTTATTTGCAATTATTATATGATTATTTGCCTTGATTGAAAATTGTTTGAATGATTTTTGTTAAACAATTGTGATTTCTTTTGATAGAGCATACTTGGACCTAGGTTTTTGATGTTCTATGCTTCGGATTTACACTTGTTATTTCAAGAATCTACTTGTCGCAATAGTTTAGAATCAACTTGGATGAGAAAATTGCATGAATATAAATATTGGATTAAATCACTTTGAAATTGGAAAATAGTGGCATCTTAGCCTCAGTGTTCTTTTAATATTGATAACATCTTTGTCAGAGTTTGCTATAATTTTTAGTGAGTTTTCTATTTTTTTTTGTTTCGAATTTAAGTCTAAAAATCCTTCACAAGTCTGAGAGGAACGACATCTTTCTTACCACTTTACAACAACTTTCAAAATCACATCAATTTTTGGCGCCGATGACGAAGACTTGTTTTTAGGGTTTTAGATTTTTTTTTTTTTTTTTTTTAACGTTTTTGGGTATTTATCTTTTGTCTACAGGTTCTGGATAATAAAGAAAATTGAGCCAAGGAGCTTGGTGATTTCGTAAAGACTTGGAGCGAAAGATTAAAGCGAAAAGAACGGAAAAGAAGACGATTTTATTTTAGATATTTTGTTTTTAGGGTTTGTTTATTTTTAGAAAAAAAAAAAGAAAAAAATTGTATTAAGGTTTATTATTTTTGTAATTTTTCTTTTCTTTTTGGACTTTGGACATTATTTTTATTTTTACCCTACGGAAGGGTACCTTTAAATATAAACTGTTTGCAGGGAAGAAGGACAATTACGATATTGTCCTCGCACCTTGGGTTCGTACAACGACATAGGAGTCGGTGGCCCGAGTCGACTACAACCGATTCGTCCCCTCTGCAGGCAGGAGGTAAGATTACGAACACTCGCGAATCTCTGTCGTGATTCTTGGATTCCTTCGTTTGCATATATCTTTGAGGACTTGAATACGGCTGATTTAATTTTCTAGTAAAGGGCAAGGCCTGGCCATACAAGATATTCATCAGTTCTCTTCTTGCCTTAGGAACACGTAACCTACGCGAACCTAAGCCTTAACATTTTAAGCTGGAACAAGACCAATAGGGTACTTGAGCTTAATAGGAAAATCATTGAAAAATATTGGTTACTCTTTTAAGCACACTTCGAAGTTCATGAAGGTTTTGTAAGTTGAATGCGTGGCTGCGCCACATTGTAATTAGGTGAGGCCTTGGGTATCAAAGCTCCATAGAGCTTCCCGCCTCTATTCAACTTGCTTTGACTCGGATTGATTCCGGAGGGTTTGCTTAAATTGTAAAGAATTCCTTTTCGAAGGATTAAAAGATGGTCTAGAAACAATCTAAGTGGAGCCATCACACTTTTTGTTTGCTAGAAATCTCTAGGTTTGCCTTGGTTGAGTCGGCCTTGATTTGTGATTGCATAGAATCCCCTTCCTTATTCTTTTGCATGCCTGAACGTAAAGAGACGCCTAGGTAGATTTGTTAAAGAGAAACCTAGTAGTTCTAAGCGTCTCGATTACCTCAACTTAGAAAGTCCGATTTTTGAAGAGTCCAATTACGAACGTCGAGTCTTTTGCGAGGAGACAATCCTAATATTCCGATAGTGCCGAGAAATGGCAACTTTGAAAGCTTTGTTGAACCCGACTAGGACTACTCGTCCCTCGTGTATCATGTTAGGTGAAACGAGAAGCAAATTATGAACTTAAACACAGGACTTTTCTGACTGCTCCCAATCTTCTTAGGGAAAAGAAAATGAAAACCCCTATTTCCATGTTAGGGACTTTGAGGAAATTTGTAGTACCCTAAAGATTAGAAATCTTGATGATGATGCTTTGAAACTCGGGTTATTCCCTTTTTCCTTGAAGGATAAAGCCAAATCATGGCTATATAGTTTGGCTTACAGTTCGATTGAAACATATGAACAACTTACATACGCCTTTTGAACAAGTTTTTCCCTAGGCACAAAATATCGTCTATTAGGACGCAAATCTGTGCGTTTTCTCAATAGGAGGGAGAATCGTTGTATAGGTATTTGGAAAGGTTCAATGATTTATTGTGATGTCCTCATCATGGTCTAGAAAAGGTTAGGTTAGTTCAGATCCTTTATGAGGGTTTAGATTATTCCACTACGACCACAATAGAGTCTATGTGTACAGGTGGGTTTGAAAACCAAACAGTTGATTCGGCGATGACATATTTGCACGAAATCGCTTAGAAAAGACCCAACAATGGGAAAATAATAGGGAACCGAGAAGAAAATAATTCTTCTAGGCGAGAGGAAACGTTAATAGGGTAGAAGGAGGCTTTGAATCGGATGCAAAATTGATGCAATAGCGAAAAGGTTAGAAGCTTTAGAAGTGGGTCACACTAGTGGTAGATTGGAGCCTTTTTGGGAAGGCGAATAATGAAGAGCAAAGCCAATACTCTCTATAATAACACTAGATTTGATAACGAGTCAAAGTTTGACCCATATTAGGAGAAACCTATAACCCTGGTTGGAGAAACCATCCAGAACTTTTCGTGGTCTAAGGGCCGAAGTCAAGGTCGGTTTAGTAATTCTAATGCTCCCCCGAGGTTTTGGTTACACTAAGAATTCTTCGGGCCCAGGAAAATAAAACGACTAGCTTAGAGGACTCTATTAAGATGTTAGCAAAAACTCAGGATATGTTAGCACAGAACCAAATTAGTTTTTAATAGGAAACCAAGCAGAACTTTCAAACTAATGCTCAGAGTCTTGCTAAGTTAAAACTTCAAGTGAGCCAAATAGCTAAGACTTTAAGTGAGAGAGATAACGGAAGGTTCCCTAGTCAGACTAACCCCAATCCTAGAGGAGTTCATGAAGTATGTGCAAAACCATCGAATCAGTTGAATGCTATTAAAACCCTTAGGAGTGGTAGAGTAGTAGACAATCGGGTAACCATGCTAGATAGTGAACATATCGTAGTTCACCCTCGGTATCTCACCCCTCGGAACCACCACTAACTGAGGAGGTGATAAAGTTTACGATGATGTCAATTATGTTCTGAGAGGTCGATTACATTGCCTAGAGCCCCGTTTCCCCAACTATTAGTACCAACAAAGAAGGAATCGAACTTTAATGACATATTGGAGGTTTTTAAGCAAGTTACCATAAACCTTCCTTTATTAGATGCAATTAGGCAAATTCCGCTTATGCCAAGTTCCTTAAGGATATGTGTACGCGCATGGCGAAACTTAGCGTCCATAAGAAAGCCTTTTTAGCTAGTCACGTAAGTTCAATCATTGAGAACACCTGACTACAAAGTACAAAGACCCAGGTTCCCCTACCATTGCTTGTACAATAGGTAAACATCGGGTAGAAAAAGCTTTACTTGACTTAGGAGCCAATGTGAAGTTATTGCCATACCATGTGTACTTACAGCTAGGACTTGGTAAAATGAAACCTACTCAGATGACATTGCGGTTAGGCGATAGGTGCATTAAAATTCCTCGAGGTGTTATTGAGGATGTTCTTATTGAGGTCGACAAGTTTATTTATCCATGAATTTCGTGGTCTTAGATACCCAACTTTGTCCCCACCCAGAGAACCCGAAGCTTTGTGATTTTTAGGTCGCCCTTTTTTAGCTACGTCTAATGCGATCATTAACTGTCGAAATGGTGTGATGAATTTATATTTTGGTAATATGACTATGGAGATGAACATTTTTAATGTCAGTAAGCTACCCTATGAGCCTTAGTTCAGGAGTCATTACCAAACATTTTGTCTGAAGACCCATTAGAAACTTGTCTATCCCATTTTGGTTTAGATTTTGATGACGATAGCACTATTGAACAAGTGAATGCTCTATTAGATTCTACCCTGTGTTAGACAGCGATAGATGGAAAGCCGAGTTCGAACCATTACCGGTTTACGAGACTACCTTAATTCCTTCTTTAGAAGAGCCTCTTAAGTTGGACCTAAAACCACTACTCGACACTCACAAAGTATGTGTTTTTAGGCCCATCTCGAGACTTTGCATGTGATTGTAGCTTAGATTTGGATAGTGATCGGGAAAGTAGGCTAGTAAAAGTACTTCAAGACAATAAGGTAGCTTTAGGGTGGACAATAACGGACATTAAGGGTATAAGTCCTCTTGTGTATATGCATCGAGATTCATTTAGAAGAAGACTCCAAACCTTCTAGGGAGATGCAACGTCGGCGAACCCTAACATGAAAGAGGTAGTTCGAAAAGAGGTGCTTAAGTTGTTAGATGCGGGTATTATTTACCCAATTTCGGGCGGTAAGTGGGTCGGCCAGTTCGGGTTGTCCCAAGAAATCGGTATCCTTTGTAGTCGAATGATAATAACGAGTTAATCCCAACCCAGAGTGACCACGGGATGGCGTGTACGTATCGATGATAGACACATTTTTGTGTACGAATTGTCCTCAGTGCTAGTATTGTTGGAACTCGATTTTTGTACTAATATTGTGTTTTTATGTATTTTTAGGTATTTTTGGAAATAAATATTTTTGGAAAATTCGGCTCGAAAAGTTGCTCGGAACACCCCCGGAAGACATTTGATATTCGGACTCCCGCCTTGGATAAGGGGTAACCCAATTGCTAAGGGGTAACCCATTACTATTCGCACCCCAGGCTGCTGGTTAAGGGACACCCTTCTTCCTCGTTTGAAATTTAGTTTTTGGCAGGAAATGGAGTTTCAAGTGGCAGAAATTAGGGATGCGATTTTGGAGTTTTTCCGTGAGACTAAATGGCTGATATTGTCTGGGTAGCTTCTATTGGACCTAACAGGGCTGGTATAGGCCTTTTGTTCGACTGAATTTGGCTGTATAATCCAAACAGAAGAGAACAGAGGTGCGTGTGCTGAGAAGAGATATACACGGGATTGTATAGGATTTAGACGTGTAATGGGTGTGTTTGGGTGTGCTATGATGCAGCAGGAACGTGTAGAAGATAAATATCGAGATATGACAGCAAGGAAACATCGTGAGAAGAAATAAAAAGAAAGTATATCCGGTGTCTTGAAGAGAAAATATTCTCAAATAATATTGAGTTAATGTGGAGATTTTGAGACCTGTCGAGTATAAAGAAGCTCTTGGAGGTCATAGAAAGTTTATGGAGAGTTTGGGGAGTTAGCATAGACGAGAGAATCAAGAAAATCGAGTTGCAGAAATTTCTGCTGCTGCTGCTGAAGAACCTCAAGAACACGAAGAACAGACTCTCAATGACAGTCGTTTTTCAACAGTGAAAAAAGGCTACCAACCGTGGGTCGCAGATATTGCAACAGCCGCACTTTATCTCTATCGTAATCTGTAACGGTGTTTGCAACAACTATAACTGTTGCAAAACCCGATTTTCATCTTATTTTCTCCATTTCATCTTTGTAAACACCCATTGAGCAATAAAAATGGATTTTGAGCGTGTTTCCAACATGATGAGCTAGACCCCATCTCTGGGATGACGGGGCGGGGAGCTGAATTTCATCATGTGGTAAATTAAATTAATTCCTTAATTACTTTTTGCACCGATTATTAATGATTTATGATTTCTATTAATTATTTGTTATTTTGTCGATGTCGCATGCTTAGTTTAAATTACTTTTGATGCGTCATGCTTACGACTTACGAGATAATGTTTTATGAAATCTACTTTGGCAAAGAATAGAGTTAGTGTTTCTTTTATTTTGAGCGATAATTACCTAGGATTAATTTACGAACCACTTGAATATGAAAGTCGGTAAAATCCAGAGTCCCCATAAACTCTTCATCCCGTGACACATTTTGTATATATTTTCTTTTATTAATTCTTAAAATCAATCTCTTCAAGTCCGAGTGAACGACAACCCTTATTACTACAACATCATTGAAAATAAACCATCAATTTTTGGCGCCGCCGACGCGGACTTGTGTATAGATTTGTTTTTAGGTTTTATTATTTTATTTTTATTATTATTTGTTCCTTTTTACGCGTTTTGGTTTTTTCTATTTGCTTTCAGACTTGGTGCGGAGCTTATATAAAAGAAAGTGTTGAAAAGTAAAGTGAAGCCAAAGAAAGAAAGAAAGAGAAAATCCAAAGGAGTGAAGAGGAAAATTTTGTATATAGTGTAATTAATTTTTTTTTTTATTTATTTTTAGAAGCGTAATTAGGTAATTATCTTTGTAATTTTTATTTTTATTTTTTGGACTTCTTAATTTTGGACTTTATTTTTGGACTGTTGGACATTTTTTTTAAACCCCTAAGGAAGGGTTATTTAAATATAAAGCGCACGGGGAAGGGACGCGATTACGATATCGTCTCGGCCCCTCGGGTTCGTACATGACATAGGAGTCGTGGCCGAGTCGACTTCAACGGTTCATCCCAAATGGAACGGGAGGTAAGAATTCTAAACACCCGCGAATCCCCCGGCGGGTTTCTTGGATGATTTTGTATGCATATATGTTGAGGTATTGAAAACGGTTGCTTTTAATTTCCTAGTAAAGGGCAAGGACTGGCCATACAAGATAAGGGTTCGGATTTCATCCGTTCTCTTCTTGCCCGCCTTAGGAAAACGAAACCAAACACGAACCTAAGCCTAAAATTTTGACTAGAGCAGACCGATAGGGTAACGAGCTTAATAGGAAAGTCATTCGAAAAATATTGGTTACTCTTTAAGCATACTTGAAGTTCATGATGGTTTCCGTGAGTTGAATGCGTGACTGCGCCGCCTTGTAATGCGGTGAGGCCTTGGGTATCAAAGCTCCCGCGACTTCCTCGCCTCTATTCAACTTACTTAAACTCGGATTGATTCGAGAGGGGTTTGCTCAGTTGTAACGAATTCCCTTTGAAGGATTAGAAAGTGAGTCTAGAAACAATCTAAGTAGAGCCATCATGCTTTTTGTTTGCTAGAAATCGGTAGGTTTGTTTTGGTCGAGTCAGCCTTGTTTGTGTTTGTGTAGAATTCCCTTGCGGTTAGGATGTCAAAGCTGGTATTATAATAGCCATCACAATGAATATGAATATCCAAGCGAACATTATGGACATCACTCTTTTTATGACCATAGTGTGAATAGTGGTTAGGAACGCCAACCTTTGGAAGGTTGTGGGTCATACCATGGTGAGCCCAATTACTATCCACATGTGCATCGGTCATTCGAGCAAGAAGATTATAGTAATAGTTCTTCGTCTCTAGAGGATACAATCAAACTTTTGAAAAGTAGTCCTTATTATGATCCTTACATTTCCTCTTCCTTCTTTAGAAGAGTCCCTCGGGGTTTGGTGAGTCGACACAAAAGTTAGTGAATCAACATGTAAGTTAGGTGAGGTAAATAACGTAGTTATGGACAGAAAGGATTGCAACAAACGACTGAATGTCTGTAGAAGATATCCTCAATAGATTAACTCAAAACTTAGATCAGCACTAAGGGAACTTTCTTTGGAGGAGACCCTTGAGAGGCTAGGCTGAGTCGACACGTAGACTTGAGTTAGAGACGAACGAAAGTATTGCTCGAAATAACTTGAATTTCCAATATAGTGCATCCAATAATACCTTTGAGAATGAAGATAGTTATTCACATAATCAAGATGGTGAGGTTAGAATTGGTAACACTACTTGTTTAGATGAGGTTCAACCATTTTCATGTTATTATAATAATGATTATGATGAGGATAGTGTTGATGAAGAATTGGAAACAAATAGGCATAGTGATCGGGAATTTGCTACTCAATTGAGCTTTATAATAATAGAGTTATTTTTGGTTCAGATCCTAATAATTTTAACAATTATTCACCTATTCAAAAGGACAAGGATTTGACTAGAGATACTATTTTAGACGATGTAGTACTTCTGTTTTACGAAGTCGATAATGGTTTAGAGGAATGGGTTTATCACGAGAATCTTGTTTTAGAGTCCAAGGATTTAGAAACAATAGTCTTAGGCGAAGAAGATGAACTCGTAGAGCTTTTAAATATGAGTGAGGATGCATCACACTGAGTATAATCTACATGAAGCAATTGACCATTTTCGGGATTTTGACGATCTAGAAATTAGGGAAATTGTAGCTAGTCTATCTAGAGACACCCAAAATTCTAAGTTTGGGGGTGATTATCATTCTCCTTGTGCCTTACCTTTAGCTCTTACGAAATCCCTCACTTGGGACTTGATATATGTTCCTCAACCATTGTGCAGGATTACCTTCATGCTAGCTCTCTAGAACCTAATAATGTCCAGGAAGAAGTTCGGTTGTTAGAAACCCATCCTACGGTTGATGTGGTTAACCTGAGCTATGATACCAAAATTGACTTTGTTTTCCCACCAAAAACTTTTCTTTCAATTGTGGGAACTTATGAGTTACAAATGTGTCAGTTATTAAGTTTTGAGACTAAACCTAATTACTTTAGGATGTTAGGGTCGACACATTTGCTTAAGGAAGACCACCAATCTTATTGTGGTCAGCTGTGTAAGTCAAAACTGATTGACTTAGAGGATCCTCAATTATTCGAGTTATTATTATGTGCTTCTAAGTTTTTATTTGAGTTTTTCGGACTCTAGAACACGAACATTCGGATCCAACTTATGAGGAAACGCAACCTATGAAAACTTTTTATCTAGACCCTTTTATAGAGCACGAACACGAACCACAACTAGATGTAGTGGTCTTAAAAATAGATAAGGGTGTGTTGGATATTTTCTGGTACATTGCAGTCTCCTTTTCTTGTGGTTAGCACTTTTTGATCTAGATGACCCATGATTATTAAATTTCTTGCTTTATGATTCTTCGAGGTGACTAATCTCTTCCAATGTGCTGGTGAAGACTTTAAACTTAGCACTTCTTGGGAGGTAACCCATGCTCATGCAACACGGTAATATCTTTCCTTAACTCTTTTGCTTCAAATGGTATGATTTCTCCTTGTTCATGTTTTTAATTTCATCTTTAGAACATTGAGGACAATGTTAGATTTAAGTTTGGGGTATGGGAGAAACTTTTTAGTTGCATTGATAAACTCGAGCCTAGAAATTTATGCTTATTAAGGATGGCACTAACCAATCTAAGTGGATGGAAGCATTTTGGGTGTAGGAGCTGAGGAACCAATCTGATTAGATGGCAACATCTAAAGAGTCTATTCATAAAAGCACAGAGCTCAGGTGTTAGAAATAACATGATAGTTTCACCAATCTCGTTGAGACCTTTTCACTTCTGTTTTTATTTTTATTCTGTTTCTCTAAAGTGATTAGGTGGGGCCCACGAATCAAGTTATTCTGGAAATCTAGGGTGAATTAGGGTGATTGAGAGAAAAAAAAAAAAAAAAAAAAAAAAAAAAAAAAAAAAAAAAAAAAAAAAAAAAAAAAAAAAAAAAAAAAAAAAAAAAAAAAAAAAAAAAAGTGAGACCAGACCATTTGACCAACCGGAATAAATTCAATAAAGTCGACC
Organism: Papaver armeniacum; assembly: GCA_023531295.1. Classification (NCBI taxonomy): domain Eukaryota; kingdom Viridiplantae; phylum Streptophyta; class Magnoliopsida; order Ranunculales; family Papaveraceae; genus Papaver; species Papaver armeniacum. Next base: position 114,542 of record JAJJWW010017372.1, read on the forward strand.
ACCTGGAACCCTTGTATATGCCAGTTGTGTTGACTAGAGTTAGGTTATCGACCACTTTGGTTCCCTTGTATATGCCGGTGTGTTGATATTAGTCGGACTAGTATCTCGGTCCATTAAGATAGGTTCATTTTGGCGGAGGCCTTGAGACGAGATATGGGAAACACCGATCACTTAGTAAACATCAAAACCATCTATGTTTTCTCTATATCCATCTTCTTGATCTATCCATGTGATTAGTTTTGACTCAGGGTATTGATGTCCATAGTGCGACTATCTCGAGTAGAGCTACATGACTTATATATGAATTTTAGTATGCTTGAGTGCAAACTCGTATGCAAGAATTGGAATTTCGCATCGGGGGTACTTCCTCCTGTAGTCAATAAGTATGCCAACCAAGGAGATTCTTTAGTGCCTTCCAAGATTCTGTGTAGATAGTTAGGAGTGCGGAGTAAAGGTTTTGTGGGTACACCTGGTAAACCCTCAGGAGACAACACTCGCCTCAGGGCCACCTAGGGGTTCAAATGATTTTATTTTCTAGAATAAATTTGCTCGAGGACTAGCAAATAATAAGTTTGGGGGTATTTGATAGACACATTTTTTGTGTCTGAATTGTCCTCAGTGCTAGTATTGTTGGAACTCGATTTTTGTACTAATATTGTGTTTTTATGTATTTTTAGGTATTTTTGGAAAATTCGGCTCGAAAAGTTGCTCGGAACACCCCCGGAAGACATTTGATATTCGGACTCCCGCTTTGGATAAGGGGTAACCCAATTGCTAAGGGGTAACCCATTACTATTCGCACCCCAGGCTGCTGGTTAAGGGACACCCTTCTTCCTCGTTTGAAATTTAGTTTTTTGGCGGGAAATGGAGTTTCAAGTGGCAGAAATTAGGGATGCGATTTTGGAGTTTTTCCCGTGAGACTAAATGGCTGATATTGTCTGGGTAGCTTCTATTGGACCTAACAGGGCTGGTATAGGCCTTTTGTTCGACTGAATTTGGCTGTATAATCCAAACGAAGAGAACAGAGGTGCGTGTGCTGAGAAGAGATATACACGGGATTGTATAGGATTTAGACGTGTAATGGGTGTGTTTGGAGTGTGCTATGATGCAGCAGGAACGTGTAGAAGATAAATATCGAGATATGACAGCAAGGAAACATCGTGAGAAGAAATAAAAAGAAAGTATATCCGGTGTCTTGAAGAGAAAATATTCTCAAATAATATTGAGTTAATGTGGAGATTTTGAGACCTGTCGAGTATAAAAGAAGCTCTTGGAGGTCATAGAAAGTTTATGGAGAGTTTGGGGAGTTAGCATAGACGAGAGAATCAAGAAAATCGAGTTGCAGAAATTTCTGCTGCTGCTGCTGAAGAACCTCAAGAACACGAAGAACAGACTCTCAATGACAGTCGTTTTTCAACAGTGAAAAAGGCTACCAACCGTGGGTCGCAGATATTGCAACAGCCGCACTTTATCTCTATCGTAATCTGTAACGGTGTTTGCAACAACTATAACTGTTGCAAAACCCGATTTTCATCTTATTTTCTCCATTTCATCTTTGTAAACACCCATTGAGCAATAAAAATGGATTTTGAGCGTGTTTCAACATGATGAGCTAGACCCCATCTACGGGACGACGGACGGAGCTGAATTTCATCATGTGGTAAATTAAATTAATTCCTTAATTACTTTTTGCACCGATTATTAATGATTTATGATTTCTATTAATTATTTGTTATTTTGTACGATGTCGCATGCTTAGTTTAAATTACTTTTGATGCGTCATGCTTACGACTTACGAGATAATGTTTTATGAAATCTACTTTGGCAAAGAATAGAGTTAGTGTTTCTTTTATTTTGAGCGATAATTGCCTAGGATTAATTTCGAACCACTTGAATATGAAACTCGGTAAAATCAGGAGTCCCGATAAACTCTTCATCCAGTGACACATTTTGTATATATTTTCTTTTATTAATTCTTAAAATCAATCTCTTCAAGTCCGAGTGAACGACAACCCTTATTACTACAACATCATTGAAAATAAACCATCAATCGACTATAGGAAATTAAACAAGGTCACAAGGAAGGATCACTTTACCCTTCCTTTTATCGACCAAATGCTAGAGCGATTATTTGGACATAGTCATTATTGCTTCTTAGATGGCTACTCAGGATATAATCGGATCGTTATTGCCCAGGAAGACCAGAGAAAACCACTTTTGCCTGTCCCTTTGGTACCTTTGCGTATAGACGCATGCCTTTCGGGCTATGTAATGCCCTCGACTTTTCGACGTTGTATGATGAGCATATTTTCCGATATGGTAGAACGGTTTCTAGAGGTCTTTATGGATGATTTTTACGTGTTTGGTTCATCTTTTGATGAGTGCTTGCATCATTTTGACATTAGTGTTGACTAGGTGAAAGGAAAAGAATTTAGTGCTTAATTGGGAAAAATGCCATTTTATGGTTAAATCGGGGAATTGTGCTAGGGCACATTGTTTCTTCAAAGGGTATAGAGGTAGATAAAGCCAAAGTTGACCTTATTAAGACTTTACAGGTCCCAAAAATCGTAAAAGATATTAGGTCATTCCTAGGGCATGCGGAGTTTTACAAGTCGATTCATTAAGGATTTTAGCTTGATTTCTAGACCTCTTCGCAATTTGCTTGCAAAAGATATTAAGTTTATCTTTGATGATGCTTGTTTAGAGGCTTTTGAGAAGCTTAATAATTTACTCACTCTCCACACGATAGTCCATGCACCTACTTTGGAACCTACCCTTTGAAATTATGTGTGATACTTGATTATGCTATAGGTGTTGTGCTAGGTCGGCGAAAACAAATTACTTCATGTGATTTACTATGCTAGCAAAACTCGAATGATGCCCAAATGAACTATACAACTCTGAGAAGGGCTGTTAGCCATAGTGTTTGCCTTGGATAAGTTTAGATCCTACCTAGTAGGTTATAAGATCGTAATCTATATTGATCATGCTTCTTTGAAATACCTTTTGTCTAAGAAGGATACCAAACCTAGATTGATTAGGTGGATCCTTTTGTTACAAGAATTTTGTCCAGATATTAGAGACAAAAGGGTCTTGAAAATGTAGTGCGAGACCACTTGTCTAGGCTAGTTGTTAGTTCCCCTAATGATTCCATTCCTATAAGGGATAGCTTTCACGATGAACAATTGTTCTTAGTTTGCCAATCACCTTGGTATGCGAATATAGTGAATTATCTTGTTCTTGGTCGAATGCCTCAACATTGGGGTAAGCAAGATCGTTCAGGTTTTTAGCGAGGTTAAGCATTTCTTTTGGGACGATCCTTATCATGTTTAAGTATTGTCCGGACAGTTATTAGGAGATGTATACAGAGTGACCGGTCGGTATTATCTCCTTTTGTCATGAACATGCATGTGGGGGTCATTTTAGTGCTAAGAAGAGCATTGCTAAGATATTGCGAGTGTGGTTTTTTCTGGCCTTCGTTGTTTAAAGACTCCCATAGTCATTGTGTTTCTTGTGAGCGTTGCCAGAGGTTAGGAACCATTTCCCGTAGAAATATGATGCCTTTGAACCCTATTTTAGTGATTGAGGTCTTTGATGTGTGGGCATTGATTTTATGGGTCCATTTCCTAATTCTTTAGGTTATCTTTACATACTTGTCATTTGTCAGACTATGTGTCTAAGTGGGTTGAGGCGGTTCCGTGTAAAACAAATGACAACATGGTCGTAGTCCAGTGTTTGAAAGAGAACATACTTACACGTTTTGGTACGCCGCGAGCTATAATTAGTGATGGAGGTTCACACTTTTGTAATAGACCGTTTGCTCTTTTAATGAAACAATATGGTATTACCCACAAAAGTAGCAACCCCATATCACCTGAGACTAGTGGTCGGGTAGAGGTCTCCAATAGGGAAATTAAGCGTATTTTAGAAAAACGAGTTAATCTAATAGGAAAGACGGTCGTCGAGGCTTCTGCGATGCCTTATGGGATTACCGTCTTGCGTTTAGGATACCCATTGGAATGTCACCTTATCGTTTAGTGTTTGGCAAGGCATGTCACCTTCTGTCGAGTTAGAGCATAGAGCCTATTGGGCTATTAAGAACTTAAACTTTTCACTTGACAAGGCAGGAGCTCACAGAAAGCTCCAGCTCAATGAGTTGGATGAGATTCGTAGAGATGCATACGATAGTGCTGAGGAGTATAAGAACAAAATGAAACTTGTGCATGATAAAAAATATTTTACGAAAGTCATTTTCTCCAGATCAAAAAGTTCTTTTGTATGACATGATGAGCACGAAAGTGCGACGCATTTTTTCACCCATAAATACATTAGCTGGGCCTCATTTTATCACTAATAAACTTGTTTGTAGATGTTTTTGTCAAATAAGCTCTTATGGAGAAAGTTGCTCGAAAAGTGGTTTTTGTACCGGAGGACATGTTATTCGGACTCTCAGTTTTGGATAAGGGCACCTCAAGTACTAAGGGTCACCCTCGTCACTATTTGCACCCGGGCGTCACTGCTAATTGCACCCTCGTCTGTTAGAGGAGGTCTTCTTCTTCCCAAATTCAAATTCAAAATTGGCGGGAAAATTTAATTTCAAAAGAACCGGAATTAGGGTTCGGATTTTCAAGGTGTTCAGTGAGACTCAATGGTTGAAATTGTTTGGGATGTTACATTTAAGCATAACGAGAGATGGTATGGTCTTTAGAATCGATTAGATTTGTTTGTATGATCAATTTTGAGTGAAACAGGGGTTACGGGTTTTGCTTGAAAAGAGAGTTGTTTTTGATTTTGGAGATTTACGGAGTGATTCAATCACTCCGGTGGATTGTATGGGCACTGTTTATCTTATGCGGAGATGGTATAGTCGTTTGATTCATCTTAATTGGGCTGGATAATGTTGTGGAGGCAAAAGCGGGGAAAGACACTCGGTTACATTCAAACGAGAGACGTGTAATATCTCGTTTGAAAAACTCGAGATTCTGTTGGGTTTACTTGTGGAAGATACGTGAATATTTGTGGCTGCATGAGTGTGAATTAATCTGTCGAGGATTATCGCATGAAGAAGATTGAAAAGGCGCGTGTGGTAGAGAAAAAAGGAAAAAAAAAATATTCCCGTATCTGCACAGAATTGAAGAGAGGATTATATGGAGTTAATTCATAATATTTGGTGCTGGTGAGGTATAAAAAGGGTCTTGGGATGTTTGATAAAGGAGATAGAGAGTTGGGGAGAAAGAACGAGAGGCGTGAGCAACTTCTCTGCTTCTGCGAGAAGAAGAAAACAAAGAACAGACGACTAAGTAGGTGCATCGTTTATCAACGATCGCATGTTCACATATTAGCGTAGTTCATCTGCGACAGGTTTCCAAATATAGTTCTCTGTAAGAAACTTAGTTTATACGGTAGTTTGTAGCGGCCATTAACCGTTGCAAATTTCAAAGCACCATTTGAGCTATAAAAAAATATTTTTGAGTGTCTACAATATGAGTAGCTAAACCCCTACATTGGGTCGACGGAGGAAGCCGGAGTTTCATACGTGGGTAATTTTAATTAATTCTTTATATGACTTTTGCATTTATTTTAAATTGTTTTATGATTTGAAAAAAATTAGTTATCATTTTATTAGATGGGTCATGCTTGCTTAGATGTTTGATGGCCCATGCTTACGATTATAACTAATGTTTGGAGAATCTAAATTGTAAAAATAAGAGTCCTTGTTGTTTTGAGCGATAATTATTTGAAGAATAATAATTGAACCTATTAATATGAATGCGGTGGAATCCTAGACCCAGTGACTCTCGCTTTTGTTTATTATTTTAGTTAAACCTTTTAATTTAATCTCAACAACATCAAGTGAAAGACAACCCTTTTACTACTACAACGAGACAAATTAAAAACCTTATTATGAAATTCGTTTGCATCTATTCCCCGGGAAGTTGCGCTCTCGGTGGATCGGTCCTTTTGTGGTCCGTACTGTTTTTCCTCATGGCGCTATTGAGATTGAGACACCATATGGTAGTAGTTCTTCAAAGGTTAACGGTCGGCGAGTGAAGCCCTTTTTAGAGCCTTTTCTACGAGGTGATGTTGAGGAGGTCCCTACAGGAGGACCACCATTTACCTTGATTGACCATCGAGGCGGTTTGTATGTTGTATATTATGTTTGTAGGTTTTTGGTTACACTTCACCCGGTACTATCTTTCAGAGCTTCTCTCTTTACTATTTCCTCATGTTACTTATATTTTTGGTACTTTGTTCTTTAATTAGAAACATTGAGGACAATGTTAGATTTAAGTTTGGGGGTGGGGTAGAAACTTTTGTTACCTTTTTATTACTGATAAATAAACTCAGGCCTAGAAACTTATGCTTATTAAGGATGGCACTAACCGATCTAAGTGGATGGAAGCATTTTGGTTGTAGGAGTTGAGGAACCAATCGATTAGATGGAAACATCTAAAGAGTCTATTCATAAAAGCCTGGCTCGAGGTGTTAGAATTAAAGGAAAAAAACATGGTAGTTTCGCCATATCTCGTTGAATCCTTTTCACTTCTATTTTTATTTTGTTTTCTTTAAAATATGTTTGTCTAAGTGATTAGGTGGGGCCCACGATTCAAGTTGTTACCACTGCTAGGGTGAAATAGAGTGATTGAGATACCAAAAAAAAAAAAAGTAGTTGAAAAAAAAGTTGAAACAGAAAAAAAAAAAGAAAAAAGAAAAGAAAAAGGACCCAGGACAATCGGACCCGGCAGGAATAAATTCAATAAAGTCGACCCACTTTGGAACCCTTGTATATGCCGTTGTGTTGACCTAGAGTTAAGATTATCGACCACTTGGTTCCCTTGTATATGCCGGTGTGTTGATATTAGTCTAGACAGTATCTCGGTCCATTAGGATAGGTTCGTTTTGACGGTGGCCTTGAGAGGATATGGGAAACACTTTTCACCTTAGTCGACATCAAAACCATCTATGTTTTTTATATCCATCTCATTATCTATCCATGTGATTGGTTGACTCACGGTTATGATGTCCAGGAAACTATGAGTGAGAGCTCTTGTGACTTATATATGAATTTTAGTATGCTTGAGTGCAAACTTCGTGTGCGACAATTGGAATTTCGCATCGGGGTACTTCCTCTGTAATCAATAAGTATGCCAACCAAGGAGATTCTTTAGTGCCTTCAGGTTACTGCGTAGATAGTTAAGTGCAGGTAAAAGGTTTTTGTGGGTACACCTGCGGTAAACCCTCAGAGGACTATAACTTCCGGCCACTAGGGCCACCTAGGGGTTTAAAGGCTTATTGCATACGCTAAATGCGATCGGCGATGCTGCGGAGGTGAGTTAGGATTTTATTTTGTTTTTATTTTATTTTTGCTCGAGAACTAGCAAATAATAGGTTTGGGGGTATTTGAAAGACACATTTTTGTGTCTAATTTGTCTCGATTCTTTATATTGATAGTGTTCATTTTTGCACTTATTATGGTGTGTTACGTGTGTGTAGGTATTTTTGGCCAATAAGTATTTTTTGGAAAAATCGGCTCGAAAAGTTGCACCAGGAGGACACATACTATTCGGACTCTCACTATGGATAAGGGGTACCCAAATTACTAAGGGGCACCCTCAGGACACCCCAAGGAGGCTGCTATTCGCACCCCCTCACGGATAGGGGAGGTCATCTTCAACAATTCAAAAGCACGAGTTTTGGCGGGAAAACTAGTTGCGGATTAGGGTTTGATTTTTGAATGGGTATTAACGAGATTCAATCACCAGATTTTAATGGGATGGACCTGTTAGAGCCTAACAGGCCTGGTACAAGTGTTACAATCGATCAAATTGGGTTGGAACTCGGGTTGGAGCAAAACAGGGAGGTGAAGTTTCACGGGATTTTGGTTTGGTTATATTTGGCAGTTACGGGAGATTTGAGGCAAGATAATCCTTCCTGAGATTCATATCAATCTAATAAAGGGATTGGAGTGACCTCTACGTCTCAGAAACGCGTAGAGAAGAGTTTGGAAAGATTATTGCCGTGACTTCCACGGAAAGAAAAGAAGAAATTTAATCGGGTTTTGGAGGGTTTGGAGGTGTATAAAAGGTGTGCTCGAGTCTAGAGAAAAGGGTATTGAAGTTTAGAAGAAGTTAGGGGGAAGTTTAGAACACCACGAGAGATCAATAGGAGGGTTGCGGGAATTCGAGAGTTCTCTTTGGTATAGAAGGAAGAACACGAAGAACAAAAGGCCATTCAAGACGATCGTTTAAGGGGTCTTAAAATCAACGACAAAGCAACTTGGTGTTTACAACGGTTTTTGCGAGTTCCTTTGGAGCAGCCGTCTGCACGTTACCAAATCGGTTGTGTTATTACTATTCATCCTTTTAATCACATTTTGGGCCATAAACACATATTTTGAGATCATGATTAATATGAGGAGCTAAACCCCATTGCTGAGGCGATAAAGGAAGCTATTTTTCCAACAAAAAGTAGTATACTTTATTTTATTTATTTATTTGCAATTATTATATGATTATTTGCCTTGATTGAAAATTGTTTGAATGATTTTTGTTAAACAATTGTGATTTCTTTTGATAGAGCATACTTGGGCCTAGGTTTTTGATGTTCTATGCTTCGGATTTACACTTGTTATTTCGAGAATCTACTTGTCGCAATAGTTTAGAATCAACTTGGATGAGAAAATTGCATGAATATAAATATTGGATTAAATCACTTTGAAATTGGAAAATAGTGGAATCTTAGCCTCAGTGTTCTTTTAATATTGATAACATCTTTATCGAGTTTGCTATAATTTTTAGTGAGTTTTATTTTTTGTTTGAATTTAAGTCTAAAAATCCTTGTGGTCACGAGGAGGGAACGACATCTTTCTTACCACTTTACAACAACTTTCAAAATCACATCACAAACCTGGTTTACCACTCCTCATCCTTGAATCAATGAGTTCATTAGCAACTAACACACCATCAAGAATTTATCTCTTTTTAACAAAAGCTGACTGATGTTGAGAAATGATAGAAGGCAAGGTAAGTTTAAATCTTTCTACTAAGATTTTAAAAACAATTTTATAAGCACCATGAATAAGACTGATGGGCCTCGAGTCTTTAATTTCCTCAATGCAGTCTTTCTTAGGAATCAAAGCCATAAAAGTGTTTTTCAACCTCCAATCAAGAAAATTTTTAGCTTGCAATTCCTTAAGAACATTGAGGAAATCAGCTTTGAGAATATCCCAACAAATAGTAGAGAACCTAATTGGGAATCCATCTATCCTTGGAGCCTTGTATTGACCAAGTTGTTTAATAGCATCCAAGCATTCATCTTCCTCAACATCTCTCTCTAACCAGCTGCACATATCATCTGAAATCTTGTTGAAATTTATACCTTCTGCAGAAGCAATTCTAATATGCTGAGACTGAAAAATGCTTTGAAAGAAGGTGACAATTCCATTCTTTATCTCATCCACATCATTAGTGAGAGTTCCATTCACCTTAATAGAACCAATGTAGCTTCTCCTTCTTCTGTCATTTGCAAGTCTATGAAAGTACTTAGTGTTCTTTTAAAAATCTTTAAAATGGGTGACTCTACTTCTGCTTCTTCATTTCTCTTCCCTGATGATACTCAACTTGCAATATTCCTTCCTTGCATTAGCTCTTTCTTTCCATTGAGATTCATATAAACCATTGTTATTGTGCTCCACAACATCCAAGTCAACAAAGATATCCTCCAGTTCTTCAAGCCTTCTGTCCACCTCTCCATACTCCCTTTTACTCCAAAGTCTTAAATGATGTTTGAGAACTTGTAGCTTTTTGCGGAATACAAATCCAGCACTTCCTGAAACATCAAAAGAATTCCACATATCTCTAACAAAATTAAGAAAATCTGGATGTAAGAACCAATAATACTCACATCGGAATGGAGATGGACCATGCTTCACCCCTTCACATACCACAGCTATTGGATTGTGATCAGGACAAGGACGAGCCAAAGCATGTTGTGTTGCTTGAGGAAAAAAACTTTCCATTTCAGGACAAAGAAGGATTCTGTTAATTCAGCTCCTTATACTTTGGATTTGATTATTCGTCCAATTAAAAGAAGCACCAATCAAAGGCAAGTCAAAGAGATGATGCCTTGAGATAAAACTGTTAAGCTTTCTCATACCAGTTGTATAATCTCCACCTAAAGTTCTTTCATGAGAAAATCAAGTTTCGTTAAAGTCACCTCCAATCACCCAAGGAAAATCCAGAAAGCTCTAGTTTCTTCAATTTCTCTCCAAAACAATTTAACCTCTTCAGTATTGTTAGCACAGGGAGCATAAACCCCTGTGAACATCCACTCAAAAGAATTTGACAAGTTTTTTCAATGCAATGTGATTGAATAAGGCCCTATCAATGAATCAATAACTTGAATTTTACTTGAATCCCAAGTATAGAGAATACCACCAGAACTACCCTGTGAAGGAGAATCAAGGCACATGATATCTTGTTTTCCCCAACATTGCCAAGCTAACAAATCATTACATTGTTGAATTTTCGTTTCTTGAAGAATCACAATACTTGGTTTCCAATCCTTAACCTTTTTCTTTACAATATCCCTTCTGTTAAGATCATTAAGCCCGCGAATATTCCAGCAAACAATTTCGAGATCCATAAACACAAATAACTTCAAGAAAAGCAGAAACCCACTGAAATTAAATAGATTTCAATTTCTCCATATCCAAATTGAGTAAATGAGATTTGAAACAATCCACCATAGCATCATCAATTTCATGTTGAGAACCTTGAAAATGAATACCCAATTTGGGACAAATTGACACCATTTGCAGCATAAATACTTTCAAAATCTCGTCTCATGATAGGACTGACCTTGTGTTTTAATGTGCTTCACTTCTCATTAGTCTTCCAGAAAAAGTCGAAATTAACAATCCTTTCATTTGCAACAGTAAGTTGTGCTCCATTATTGTGTATAGTACCCATTGAATCAATCATCTGTAAATAAGGTATAAAAACTACGCCCAAATACTCCTCCACATCTTTGTGTTTTGAAAAAATAGTGATGTTACCGTTGTGTTTGGTTGAGAAGAATTTGAATTTGATTTGATTACTGACAATTCAGATCCATCTGAAATATCTGACTTAACTGTTACCGAACTCATTTGATTTTCTGAGTAAGAAACCGAATCCGTTGTAGAATTAAAGCCCAGCTCCAAAGGTTTTGTTCTCGAATGACCCGGATCCAAAAAGTTTAAAACAACCATAAAATTCAAATTTAAATTTGAATTAAGACTTGCATTCGAAGACTTTCCTTTTTTTGTTCCGATTTTTTTTAAACAACTCTTTTCTGCGAGAATAATGGGGTCGCAGAATCGGCTGAGGAATTCTCAATCAATCGGCATTAAAAGAAATATCCTTCAACGATTCCCAACTGGCTCTATCACCGGAACAATCTCTAGACTTTGAACTGAGACTTTTCTATGTGCTTGAACAAATCTTCCATTAATGGGCTGTAAGGACCGAACCTTGATTGGAAACGAGTATGCACCATAATGATAAAGCAAGGTTGATGAAATGCCATCAAAATTGCGAACTTTTAATCAGATAGCTGAAACATCCTCCCATAAAAGTGTGTATGAATTTCTATTAAACCTCCAAATTTGGTACTAACCTCAGAAAGAAATTTTGATCCCAAAATTGAGCAGACTCAAGAATATTTCAATCCAAGAGCCATTAGAGTTGATTGCTAGCAATGGAATTGAGTTTGAGCCATTCCACCATGGAAATAATCTGATAGACATATCATCATAGTTCCAGAACCCTTGTGAATTAAGAAATATTTGTCTTGATTGAGTGCAAAAGAAAGCTTTTGAATCTTCAAAAGGATATAGATCAAATCCCTTCTCCATATTAAATCTTTTTGCAATCTCCTTACCAATGCTATTCCAAGAGATGAATTTTTTGGATGTTTCAATGATAATTGCTTGGTTCCAATTTTTTGAATCAAAAGTTTTAGATACCACTGGAATAGGATTTCTAACTGTTTGTGTATTCACTTGAGGAGCAATAGAATCACTTGCTGCTTTAGTATTCTCTTGAGTTACAACCTTCACAGACTTTCGCATGGAGGCCATTCTTGAAAAACCTTCAACAAAACGAGACCATCTCTTAACTTCATCTTCAGAGGGAAAGCACATTGTTTGCCTTACTTTGTCACATGAAATCGTTGCAGAAAAAAACTCACCATATTTTTTCTTGTTTCTGGAAAACAATATATATGTTCATTGCCTCTATGAAAAATCCATCTACCATACTTTTTTGACTCCTTTTTTAAGATGTTATTCATCCATATTACACCTTCTGGACTGATTAAGGCATGGATGATCTTCCTCGTATTTCTTGTTTATTCATCAAACAAGATTCCATTATGTTTCCTTAAAAGTAGAAAAGATTTATATCCACGGTCAATGATAAGATCTTGATTTTACAAGCTTACTTCCTTATTATTCTTTCGATTTGAGACTACCTTCCATCCTTCTGAATCCTCTAAACTCTGTGTAAAATTGTTTTGATGATGCTTTTCACCCACCACTGCTATCCAAGTCTTCAATCCCTGCAAGCTCTGCTGTCCATGTCGATCTGAATCCAATAACCCTGCTCTGCTTCATTGAGAAGATGATTTTCTCACTATTCTTGACGCAAAAAAAAATCGGACCTTTTCTCTTCCCTCTCTCAAATGTTTATGTTTTCTGTTACGGAGTTTATTCCTTTATATACACTGATTAAGCCAAATTGGGACCGTTATTTTTTATTCTTATACGGAGTTTATTCATTTATAGAGTATTCTTATACGAAGGTTATACCGTAAATTAACCATTTAACAAATAATCTTATGACTTTACTAATTTTTAATTAACTACAAAACCTGATTAGTGAGGGTAAATTAGGAATTAGTTAAGATACATATATAAAGCGTAACCCTGATTTACTATTTAAAATCGATTTTTTTCTTTTTCCTGATTCCCCGATTAATATAACTATCCCGGTGCTTCGAGCGTTCCTATATAAATATTGTGGAATTCACATGCTTCGATTTTGTTTTGTGTGGAATTCACAACTTCTAAAGTCTTTAGAGCATCTCCAAGAGAAGGTGAAAGATTTATTTTCCAGTGACACATAGGATTTTAGACCTTCATTTTCACTAATTCCATCTCCAACAATAGATCCTATAAAAAAGGAGGGATGAAATACTAATTTTAAAGGTTTTGAAGAAAGTCTTATTTTAACCTCCGGAATGACCTCCATGTCATATTTTTTATTTTTAATAATTAATTAAAAAATGATTAAATGGTCAAACCTTTAAACTGCTGGAAATGGTTTACTAGTCATGGGGTCCTATATTTACTATATGTACAAATTCTTTTAAATAAGGTCTCAAAAAAGATTTTTAACACCGGCTATTGGAAATGCTCTTAGATGTTTGAGAATTTGTCCGTGCCACGTGCGGTTGGATACGCCCTAGTGCTACCCAGTCAGACGGTTTACACAGGTGATGAAGAGGAAAATTACCACGTAGCCCCTACAGATGAGATGGAGATTTATCACCACACATATACACAAGGCATGATAATCTGTTTTGTTAGCTTCTTCCAGATCTCCTCTGAATTCTAAATTATGGGAACCAAAAGAAAGCGCGCTTCTTCTTCTTCTTCTTCTTCATACCAACCGGTACTTACTCCTAAGAAAGACAACAAACCGTCTATTGCCTCCGACTCCTGGGATAGGAAAAAGAAGGGTAAAGTCATTATGTTTTTACAGCTATTTCATATTTTCCCTAATTTTGTGTTCTAGGGTTTCAGATTGTTGTTCTTTAATCATCAATATGATAATTCTTAGCTCACAATTTGTGTACAGTAATGATTGATGACGATCTGTTCTGGAATCTAAACATACTTTAAAAAAAAAAAACATTTCACTTGTTGAATCCTAATTGGAGACTGAGCTTAGAAAATAAATAAGTCATCAACCGACAACCAGGATTATGTATGTGTGTGTGCTGATTTGCTTATTATGTTTCTTATCGTACCTGTTATTAACTTCAAATAAATGTTTTAGTGCAACAAATTACTCCCAGAAATCTCGCAAACGACATTATAATTAGTGTTTCTCAATTGTTGTTTTCTGTCTCAGATCGTAATTTAGATGGTGGCCAAGCTAGTGTCCTCATTTTAGGAAGATTGATTATCAAAATTAGGTATCTGTGAACACTGTTGTATCATATTTTCAAGGGTTTAGTCAAAATCAGTATTACAGCTAAGGATTTCTGTAACTTCCAGAATTTAGACTTTTTTCTTTTTAATAAACTGTTTCGGAATTTACTCAGAACCTCTCATACATGAAGCCCCCCCCTGTATTGGTCTGACTCCCATCTTAAATCTAGAAAGCAGAATGTTTCGTCGTTAGTCATTATGTAGTTGTTGTGTTAGTCTTTAGGGGATCCATTATCAAACGAACTTGCATACCCTGTTCATCCTCCCCACTTTCTTGCTTCATAGGTGTATGATAGAAAATATGACTTTTTTTTTTTTTTTTTTTTTTTTGTATTTTGTTTTTTGAAATTCTATCTTTTCTGTTTATTTTTAAGTTCCTGCAGTACTAATACTAACGAAAAATATTTTCTGCAGAGTTTGATTTACGTCAGCGTTCAGCAAGCTCACGTAAATCCACGTTCAGAGACATCTGTATTAAAGCCGCTGAACTTGAAGCCTACCACAGGCATCCGAACTCTGACCGTAATGAGGAAAAAGTGCAGAAGGATATGCACAAGTCTGTAGTGGAAGAGATGCGCAAGCAAGATCAGGCAAGTCTTGCTAGAACATCAACAAGGCAAACTGCCCGGAGATTGTTGGGCGACAAAGAGACTGGGACAAAAGGTGTATTGGAGTCCGGGATAAAATTTGTACCAGAAGAGAAGTATGAAACAGAAAGGGCATTGTCGAGGCTTCCCAGGAGATTGTTGGGTGAGGAAAAGACAAAGACAAAAGGTGTATTCAAGTTTAACCAAAATTCTGTACCGAGAAAGTGTAAGTCTAGGACAGACGATGAGTTGGACAAAAAAGTGAAGATGGATAAAGAGCCTATACAGCTAACTGGTGTCACAATCTTTCCCAAGGTAGGAGGCCTAGGTGGAGATGCGATGGTTGGTACCCTTGAAGTCCATGTGGACGGGTTCATATATACAACCCCCAGTTCCCATTTTCAGACGCAGTTTAAGTTTAACAAAGTAAAGGTTGCCTTCTTCCGAGTTGAAGACGAGGAGAAGATGCTGCCTTTCTTGCACTTCCACTTGCATCAGCCGATCGAGGTGGGGACAGAAAAGAAAAATGATATCCAGTTTCGTTTGGTGCCGACCCCGGTGGGACAAAGAAGATTTGATAATGATTCAGACAAGTTTGTGAAAGAGAATCAAACCAGGGATAAGGGCGATAGTGAAGATCTAAAGAATTTTGTGGCCAAAGTTCAAAATAAATGGCGGGTATTACCTTCTCCATTTTCATTTCATAGGGTATATAAGGAGGAAGAATTTTGTGGGGTTCTGCCCACCGAGGCACCAGCTGTCTTTGGTCTGCCTTTACTTTCATTAGTTGGGCTTGCAGATCTACCTTTCCGTGTGATTAACTTAGAAGACATAGAGATTGTTAATCTGGCTAGACTTAGCCCTGGTAAAATTGATATGACTGTCGTTTTTAAGGACTTCAGTTGTGATGTGCTACAAATCAGGTCAATTCCTTTAGACTCGCTCAATAACATAAAAAGATGTTTGACCTTTGGGGGTGTTAAGTGTTATGAGAATGATCTGGATCTACCTTGGGACTCCATAGTGAAAAAGATAGCGGATTTTCCTGAGACGTTCTTACAGGAGGGCGGGTGGGATGCCTATAAACTTGAGGATAGTGCTACCTCACTCTACTATATGCACTACTACTTGGAAGATTCCCATGATGTAGATGATGATGATAATGTTATTATGTAATGTTTAACAGGTGATACATTTGTGGAGCAATGAATCAGTTAGAGAAGAAGAGAAGAGCTAGGCACGAGAAAGGTTGGGTTTAGTCATGAGAAATACTAAATTATCTTTATTGTTCTAGTTTCCTTGGTTTTATTTATTGTTGCTTTTGTTATTTATGCACACATATTTTCATATCCTGAATGTGTATTATTAACTGGAATGTCATAGTTATGCACTTGTAGAAAGTTTGGATTATCCTATTGTAGGTATGTTTTCAATCTGCAGTCTGTCACTTTGCGGAGTCGGAATCCTGCATTCATATTCATTATTATTAAGGGTGTATCTTTTTAGGAACACATCAAACATGCTGAAAAAAGCTTGTGATCACTAGGTAACGTAGCTCCATATGGCAAGTTTGGTTGTTCCCTTTGAGCAATGACTGATTTCTTTCACCCCAAATAAACCAAGTAATGGCTAAGAATAGCTAAGACGATAAGAGGCCGTCAAGTTGTTTTGAAATGTTTAAAATTATATTATTGGTACATGAAGTGAGATCTTGACTTAACTTGCAAGTTCTTTTAAATTGTGTGTTGGATTTTTTATGTTTTGATGATGACGATGGAGATATATGAGCATGATTTAGTGTTGCTCATATAGAGCTCCTAGATATGGAACAAGATTATTTCTCTATCTCACTTTTTTATTACCGACTAGGACTTCCTCTAGTTTTGTCTAGAGTTTTCTGATCTCTTATCTTATCAAGTTTTTGTTCTACAGACACCTAGCAACTTCCAGCTTTCCCTGGAGTCCTCTAGAGTAGTTTGACTAAACCCTTCACACCTTAAACTCTCTCTAGATTATTCTAAACAAAGACTAGACCAAACTCCATTCACACAACAAACTTGTTCACTTTCTTTTACTGATTTACTATTACAACACACAGTAAAACCAACCATTCTAGATTACAAATTATAATTTCCAACATCCCCTCGTAATTTGTAATCTCCATAGCACTTGCAGTTTTGATCTTCACCCAATCTTTGCTTTGACAGTTCTTCGCTTTCCTTGCTCGCAGTGCGGCTTCATGTTCGACGTTGTGTAACGCCAATATATTTCTGGTCGCAACTCAGTCTCTTACTCGTCTCCATCTCTTTTAATCTTCTGCCTTCTTAGTGTTTGCTAGCTTTAGTAGTCTGCTAGCATTTGTTTTTTCCAGTGGAAACATGTCCACCATCTTTGCCTTGAAGCTTGATCGTCGCGATTCAGAGGCTCATTGCGGATGTTATTTTTTGCGGGTTTTTACGAAACTTAACCACGTAGTTGGTTCAGAGGTTCCGCCTTTACCCAACCATTTTTTTTCTTATCACGAGTATGATTTAGTATCCCGTGACAAACCTGGCATTGCTGCCATCCTTTTCTTCGACAATTGAGGAAGCAATCTGTTGCTCTTACCCTCAATATCTTCTTCTTTTTTCGTTTTTTGTTTTCTTTTCCTTCATGGAGACATTTTTGATCTTCAAAACTTTTGTAGCTTCACTTTGAATACCCACGAGCAAACTTTTGTTCTTTTTCTTTTCTTCTTCTTTTAGAACTTCAAGAGGAACTCTTCATCTGTTATTATTTTCTTTGTTCTTCCATCTGTTAACACTTGAATTGGTGAGTCTTCTTAGCGGGTGGGGTTGCATCTTCTTCAACATCATGTCTTTTCCTTTTAGACATTTTTTTTTTTGATCTTCTTAGACTTCATCATTTCTTTTCCTTTTTTTTTCTCTCATCGCGGAAGCTTTAAAGCTCATATGGTTCGAGACGGGCTCTGATACCATGTTGGATTTTTATGTTTTGGTGATGATGATGGAGATATATGAGCATGATTTAGTGTTGCTCATATAGAGCTCCTAGATATGGAACAAGATTATTTCTCTATTTCACTTTTTTATTAATGTTTTTGCTCAAATACAAACTGAGTATATCTTGCCTATTTATATGCAATACCGTGGATGGGGAAAAACGGTTCGCTGGTTTTTTGGGAAAATGAAGAGACGAGCGTGTCGAGACTCCTCAAGCCGAGCAACCGCTCAACCTCACCTGGATGCACTGCAAAGTGAGTGCTTAGATTCGAAAGATCAATCAGGACTCCAACCTAAACCAAGTCAATGGCCGTTCCAGTCAATTCGGCGCAAAGAGGGAGACGGGTTGATGCAGGAGGAAGGAAAGAGAATTATGTGGACTCATTGATGATCAAGGATTGTGGATGTGTTGAAGGTTTCTGCAATAATTGGTGAACTGTTGAGTTCGAATAAGTTTTGATAGATTGATGAATTCTTGAGAGTAGTTAATCGAGAAATTATGTGTGGACGATTGCTGATAGCTAGTAATCATTCGTTGTCCTCAATCATGGATTCAGAGACTTATTTATATTGTCAGAGTTGTGAACACCTTGATCCCTGTAAGTGTGACGGTTTCATGAGTGGAAGAGTGGGCAAGTGGAAGATCATGGTAAAATCAGTTCCATGTCGTGTGGAGACTTGACGGATCGTGCACCCACTATTTTTCTAACTCCTTCAACCGTTTACACAACTTACGCACATTTTCGGTCGTGGATGAAATCCACGTCTTTGTGAAACCTTGGACCAAAACCCTAGTTGTTATCCCACAATTTGAGCGTGATTGATGTCTCATGAATCGTGGAGTCGCATGATGAGGCGTGTATTTAGTTTGTCATATGTTGACTAATTAGACAATGAGTCCAGGTTTTGTTGAATCGAGCATGTTTGACAAATGCTCGGCGATTCATGAATGTTAATGTTGCTTCAAATGCGAGCAAATATTGTAAATTCGACGAGTTGTTGAATATTGATGAGTTCTTGAATATATGTGGATTATTAGACAAGCCGAGCAAGTATTGCTCGATTCGACAAAATATCGATAAATTCATTGAATATTGATAGTTGGATCAATATTCGAGCAATCGAGCAAGTATTGCTCAATTCGACGATGCCGGAATATCGAGAATTTGGCGAGCAATTGAGCAAATCTTGCTCAATTAAACAAAATAATAAATGTTGATGATTTGATGTACAATTGAGCAAGTATCGCTCAATTCGCAAGTGCGAATGTTGATAATTTGTCGTGCAATTGAGTAAGTATTGCTCAATTCGACAAATTACTGATAAATTACCAAATATTGATAGCTAGATCAATATTTGAGCAAAAAGTATTGCTCGATTCGACGAAACATTTATTGGTGACGTGACCCAATAAAATATTAAAATATTAGTAAGCTACCAAATATTATATGATTAATTCGGATGTTGGTTGTTGAATCCATCATAAATTCATTAGTGTTTGAATCGTGCTCGAGTGATGATTCGTGGAGCATTTATTCAAAACCCCAATTTCAGATTATAGTTGATGAATCGGCGAAAATAGGTCATGAGTGATAGAGGGACCGAGCCACATGGGATGATGGCGTTCATGTGGTGCCGGTGCTCGAGTGAGCATGCACCGGGGTTTCGGTTTGAGGATTGGTGAAAGAATGTTGGTTCCATCATTTATCGAAATATTCTTTGGTTCGGCATTAGGTGATAAAACCTAGGTATGAAAGATGGGGACCAGACCAAGAGAGCATGGGACCAGAAGCTCTTGGTGGTCACGTGACCGGCTTGTTGGCCGTTTGAGCAATCCCCGGGTTGGTTGGATATAGTTTGGGCCCAATACGAGCAATTGAGCAAATTAGGTCGAATTATGAAAACGTGTGGGACCGGCTTTGTGGAAGCCCTAAGGATGACTCTGGTCGGTTATGAAGGAATGCACGTGTTTCTGTGGTGCCTGTGTCTCCGTAATGAGAGTTTCAGTATTTTCTGATGTGCGTTCGAGCAATGTTGTGAATTTTCAGAAGAGTTTCATCTTGACTGAAATTCTTGATTTTTGTTGGAATGAGCATGTATGCTCAATTGATGAATATTTTGTAAATATTAAAATAAGTGTATTTTAACATTTAAAATTTCCGTGAGAGGCTCGTGTGACCTGTTGGCTTTTGGTTTTTCATGATTTGAGCAAAATTTGAGAAGTTATGACGAAATCATGATTTTGCTCAAACCAAGGAGTTTCATGAATTTAGGAAAATAATAATTATAAAAGACTAGGGATTGCAAGGTGTGGGACCGGCCACGGCTAGGGCATGGCCGGCCGGTCGGCTATGTTGTCCGGTCTCGCACACCTTTTCCTATTTTATAATATTATTTTTCATGAATCCTTGAAGTTATGGAGAATCCTTGGAGTTATGGATAATCCATGAGTTTTTGTTGAAACAAAGGAGTTTCATGAGATTAAGGAATAATAATTATAAAAGCTAAGGATTGTGAGGTGTGGGACCGACCACGGCTCGGGCATGGCATGCCGGCTAGGTTGCCCGGTCCCGCACACCTTTCCTTATTTTATAACATTATTTCATGAATCCATGAAGTTATGGAGGATTCATGAGTTTTTGTTGAAACAGAGGAGTTTCATGAGTTTAGGGAATTATAAAAAGCTAGGGATTGTGAGGTGTGGGACCGGCCATGGCTTAGGCATGGCCGGCCGGCTAGGTTTCTCGGTCCCGCACATCTTTCTCTATTTTATAATATTACTAGCTCTTAACCGCGTCTAAAGCTTGGCATGCGGAATTTTCATCGGATATTAAATTTAGTATTTTTATTAATTATGGAGTTTACTTGTCATTATAAAGTGAATGTAAAATCAATAGATATTTTTATTCTTCAAGTCCACTAATCTTTTATCATGTATTCATATATGATTCCTTCGATATGTTTGATAGTTTGACATTCTCCCAAATAATGTATCTTCCGAGCCGTACTCCAATCAATTATTTTTCACATATTCTTCCACAAAAAACCAACGATATTTGATGTGTTTTATAGTTTGCAAAGACAAAAAAATATTATCAATCATTTGAAACGGTATTTCCCTTGTGCATCTCCCTTATTTTAGTGACCGCGTAAAACCAAAATATCGAACTATGTAGGTTAAAAAAATTTAAAACACTCGAACTCATTCGTCCCGTAAATAATTGTGTACGTATTAACAATGTCAAGATTCTTGTTTATTTTTTCCACTTTAAAAATGGTCCAAAAAGATTAAAACTCGGAATGAACTACAATACATTACATTGTATGTTTTTATTATCGAATAACATAAATAAATACTAATTCATTTATCCAAGTCATTGTATTATAAAACGTTAAGCCATTTTCAAATGTCAACCCATTCGACTCGGAAAATATATATCTCCAATTCTTCAAAATCGTCACACAATCTACGACATTGATCTTCTAAATGTGAGGTTATTATTTGCTTAAAAATATAGCTAGTAGTCAAATGGTTAACCACTTGACCTAATGCCAATAGACTATGTTATCCATCATTATTGAACAAAAATAACATTCTACCATTTAATAAGAAATATGTGAGGCGATGCGAAATTACTCACTGGTGCAATTTGGTCACCAATACTTACGACTACAAAAACACCATCCACCATTTTTGTTGTTCTTTTGAAATAGCTTCCATCACCATTTCCAACCACACGACAATGTTTTTCCTTTACACCATTGTGATCCACTTAATAAATGTTGGCCAATTTAGACATTAGTTAATCGAATTATATTTAATATCATTATTTAATAAAAATATTTGTTAATAGAATAATTTAGTTATTATCGTTTTTGATGCAACGTCTACCATGGAAAATTAATATAATGGTTGTTATGCAAGATAAATGAAAAATTAGTAATATGTTAAATAAATTTTAGACGTTAGATAAATTTTTAATCATTTGTTATGAGAAACACTTACAACCTTAGATGTATCTATTGCAAGAATAAAAATGACAATTGTCCATAATAAGTTAGAAAGATTAACCTGATAATTGTTTTTCATATTTTTTAATTATTATGTTTCTCACGTAGGTTGACCGAATTATATGTCTTGAAGAAATCACCGAGTGAAGCATGTAGTGAAGTGAGACCTACTGAAAAAATCAACCACAACTTCCGTAATAATGTTATTTTTGTTCCAACGACATACAATAAACATTTTTTCACTACGACACGAACTTTTGCACCGCCACCAGAACGACTCATTACCACTACCTTTACACCACCATCACTATCGTCACTAGGCTCCATGCATCACCACTCTCAAACACCACCATGGTTATCCCTAATTTCTATTGATATTTATAATTATTATTTATTTAATAAAAATATATTTAGAAAAATGGAATTGGATAAAAAGAATTTTAAAAGTTATTATGTTTCTTAATTAACAAATTTATTATTTATTTAATGAAGTATATTTATTAAGATAATTATAAGACATTTATGATAAGAGATTAATTAAGTATTTATTCTAAGAAATTAATGATACAATAATGATGTAAACAACCACAACCACAAATTTAGCTTTCCCCAGAATGCATCCAGACCGCTCTTTATCTAGGCTAAGTTGTCCATGCTATGCTTTATAAGGGAGATTTCATGAATCCATAAAGTTATGGGGAATTAATGAGTTTTGCACAAACAAGGAAAGTTGCTAAATTGAAGGAGTTTTTTATGATTTCATGAAAATAACAAAGGGCAAAATAATGGAAGAGGCATGGGACCGGCCACGTCTAGGGCATGGTCGGCCGGCTGGTGGGCCCGGCCCCTGGGCGCCTCTTATTATTTTATTATTATTTGTTGCTTTCTCCTATTTGGCATAGGATTCCTCATCTGTCCATAGTTTTGGATGATCGCTCGTGCATCCGGGTGCTCAGTCGTGCATCATTGTCGAATACACTTGCACCATTTTTGTGGGGCTTACTCAATGATGATCCAGATGCTCGGTGGTTGAGTATTTATTGCTAATTCATGAAATTCAATGTAGAATAATTCATGAAATAGAACAATAAAATGAGTAATTATTTATTATCAATTCATAGGATCAGCCGTGGATCCGACCATGAATTCAGAATAATAAATAGGCATTACCATTCCATGGGATCATGGATTCGACCATAGAATCAGAGTAATAAAATTATCTATTACCATTCCATGGGATTGGCAGTGAATTCGATCATGAAATTGAAATAATGAGATAATATAGTAGTTTATTGCCATTCCGTGAGATCAAGTCGTAGATTCGATCATGTAATCAGAGCAATTGCTATTGCCATTCCATGGGATCAGGCCGTGGATTCGACCATGGAATATGAGCAATTGTTATTGCGATTCCATGGGATCAGGCCGTGGATTCGACCATGGAATTGGAGAAATTTTTATTTCCATTCCATGGGATCGTGGATTCGACCATGGAATAGGAGCAATTGTTATTGCCATTCCATGGGATCAGGACGTGGATTCGACCATGGAATTGGAGCAATTGTTATTGCCATTCCATGGGATCAGGACGTGGATTCGACCATGGAATAAGAGCAATTGTTATTGCCATTCCATGGGATCAGGCCGTGGATTCGACCATGGAATAGGATCAATAATAAATTATTGCGGGAATTGATGTGGTGAATGTTGCGGCGAAATTAATCTATTGCAAAAATATATTAGCCGATTAAAGCGTCACATCTATTCTCGAATGGTGCATAGTGGAGTCATGGTGTTGTTTACGATAGAAGGCGTTAGTGCTCTCATTCTACGGAGAACCGTGAATCTATACACGGTCTCTCCACATAGTCGAGAGGCAGTGAGTGTCACCGACGCCCCGAAGGCGTCCGCCGCCCAACTATTCTTCTATGTGGAGGTGGGTCTCTCTCATGCAGTCAGGAAATAGTGAGTGTCACCGACATCCTGAAGGTGTTAAGTTCTCAATCTACGAAGAACCGCCCAAATACGTTATTGTGCATAGAGGTCACGACGAAATTCCAGGGATAGAACGCCCAGCTAGTGGAGGCTTTTCGAAAACATATTCATCATGGCTTCGTAAAATATGAATCGTTGCATGCCTGAAAGCCGTGTTAAAACATGCCTCATGATTTTACGGTTTTGCACTTTGTTGAAAATCCACCATCAACATTAAGTCCCCGCTTAGTGGGGAACACTCATGTTAGTAGTAATGCATTAAATGGTGATTTTCAGTCGACGAGATTAGTGGTTGAACTCGGTCTACAAAGGCATTTTCAGAATCCTCGATTTGCTCCAATGGTGTCATGTACGAGCAAATGTTCGGGTGAGGACCCTGATAGTGTGATAGAGTGTGATTCCGTGAGCACGGAGAGATGAAGCATCCGCTGATTTGGTCGGTCAAAAGTCCGGTTTGGTCGATTTAGGATTTATGGGCCCGAGTCCAAAAAAGGAAATCCATGTTTTAGGAACGGATGTTGGTTCGTTAGTTTAAGAAACGAGTAATCATCCCAGGAGGGATTTTTTATTTTTATTTTTCCGAATAGACGTGCGTCTGTTAGTAATAAAATTTTTGTCTACGAGCTTTCATGAAAATTTTATTTTCGATATGTGAGTGAGCGTTACAAAATTTTGAAAATATACTTGTTTCAAAAGGCGGATGATCACGCAAGGGAGCAAAAATATATATTTTTCAAATTTACGTGAGTTTCACGTTAAAATATATTTTTGTAAAATCAATGTTTTAATTTTGAACAACTGTTGAAAGTAGATAATTATACATGGTGAAATAATGTCTGTATGTGAGTTTTCACAATTGTAGCATGGATGTCTGTCCAATTTTGAGAAACCAGTGAACGTTCACAGAGTAAAAATTTTACGTGGATTGTTCACGATTTTAAAGATTTTGTAAAATCAAGTTTTGATTTAAACAATTGTTAAAAGCAAACAATAATGTTTTCGTGAATTTCGTGATTTTAAGAGGGTATGCACGAAAATTTACTCGGTGGAAATTTATGTGAAATTAAAATTTTGATTTTCAGCAATTGCTAGAAGTAAGCAATTTTTTATAAGATACTGTTTGTATGGATTTTGTGATCGATAGTGTATGCACAAAATCAATGAGTGTTCACTCGGTGGGGAGTCGCTCACACGGTGAAAAATAATGTGAATTGTTCACATGATGGAAGTTTCGTGAATTGTTCACGGTTTTATGAAAATCACGTTATGGTTTTGAATAACGAATTTTGTTCGTCTTTGCGAGGTTTGAAGGAGCGAACAAATTCTCGAGATTGTAATCACTACGGCTAGTGAAATTGTAAATAGGTAAGAGTTGGATGGTTACCATTTTTGTAGACGATGTTGTGAGCACCTTTATTCCATGATTCATCGTTTTGTTGAATCCTGCGCTTTGTATGAACGATGCGCTGAATTAGCCACTTTGCAAGAATGACTGACTCCCATGATGACACTTCCAAAGATGGTGTTTCCAGAGATAACATCTCTACGAACGAAACTTTAAGAAATGGTACTTCTGGGACCTCTGAGTGATGGTGAGAGATCCTTCATACTGAGTTGTACTCTTGGTTATTTCATTAGCTTTACCATAGGATGATCGTGTAGTGAGATCCCGGATCAATGTAGACTCCACGTAAATGGAAGAAAGTTTACGGGAGCGGAGAACCCAGAAGTAAGGACTACAGGATGTTAGCAAATGACGTTCAGTCCTCAGTAGTTTCTTTGGTGAGTTGTTAGCGCTCTGCGTCATGACTTTTCAGCGCAATTAGGATCACGAGATCAAGGTTTGTTATTTCTTTTGGACTTTTGCTCCATCGATTGTGGTCTTCAACTTGTTTTCGGGCAAACACTTTATGAATCCAAAGATCGATGAAGAAGTCGATGTAAGTATCTTTTTTCGTGCGGGTGATCGTGGCATCTCCTTGAATAAAATAATAATAAATGTTGTTGATGAATCCGGGGAAAAAATCATTGTAGATAAGCAGCATGTTGATGAGCGTGCTCTTCTTTGGGATATGGGAATATGGAGAATTCTCGAAAATCCGAACCGAATGGAGATAGCGGCGTTGCCAATGGAGATTAGAGCATTCTTGAGCCTTCAAATGATTTAGAGACTCCCTAGTAAGTATATCTCCTGTAATATCTTCATAGAAGTATGAAATTGCTGATTTTTGAATGAATGAATGAGAATCCATGTGAGTATACGATTAATTTTGCTGAAATACGTTACCAGAAAATTTCAGACTTCGGCCTTTTAGCAAAAACACCGTAGAATCTTCGTTCGAAGTCGGATTTTCGCGATATGCATATGTACCTTCAAGCCCAGAAAATTTTCAATCTTTATTTAGGAAGCTTTTTGAGTTTTGAGCATGTTTAGGTCCTCAAAAAGGCGAAACAGTAAACTTCCGGGAGACTTTCAGAACTTTTTCAGATTGTATGTTGTCCAATGTTTCGGCCACATATCCTTGCTCGTTTCTTCAATTTATTTGAATTTTGGATATGTTATATAGGACATCCATACGAAGAGAATGGTACATGACCCATCCCTAGATTCTTCACCAATTGCTCCCAGCTCGTTGGTTTGTACATGACAGTGTAAAATCATCTCAGACGAGCTTACTGTAAAACACTCATGTTGTGTTTTTAGACCATTCGCTTGTGTCTTGAACGGTTGGTGAAGGATTTTAATGTCATTGATTCATTTGAGATCAGGACCCCTTGATTGATACATGAGTGTGGTGCTTGCAGTGTCATCTTGTTTCTGTTGGTCGCAGAAACATCACTTCTGAAATCCTGGTCACGGGACCATAACTGAGGTTGCTTTCAGAGGGGATGATGTAATGAACATGGTGGCATGTTCCAGTGGTAGCACTCATTTTACGATGATTGATTAGCACTGGAGAGCCCTGCACCACAAGTCTCGGATTGTGAAGTTGATCGTCATGACCAGTGGACCGTCAGTCCCCAGTATTTTGTTGAATCTCTCTCTTTCGTTTTCCCTTCTTCTAGCAAGACCTAGATAGAGGACCCGGGTAGAAAAATTGATGTAAAGACCTAGGTGGTCGAAGTTGGAGGTACCTTGGTGAAGGATTTAGCGATGGTGGACACCGATCGACTGTGGAAGTTATGAATCTCGTCCAAGAATTGCTGCTTGCACGTTGTATGCTCTGGAAACCGTAGGAACCTCATACGACGTCGGAATTCGATGCTTGACCCAAACTTTTGAAGCTAAGAGACTGACGGTAAAGGCCATATCTTTCAGCTCGTATGTCCGACTGATGTGACCTTTTGGTATGTTGTAGTAGAGACATAGAAGAACATCTTTTGTTGAGGAAGTATTGTCCCATTACTCACCCATTGGTACGTTTTTGTAAACCCATGGCCTGAAGTGCGCTGTATGTCATTTGCAGAGGTGATGAGAACATCTTGTAGAAGTCCTTGGCTTGTGCCTACCAGTGGTGCAAGCATTTGGAAGACCTTCATGTGAACATACTCTCATGTCTATACATCTTGATATGAATCATTAGTGCTTGGAGATGCCCGATCCATCGAGTAACACTTCAGAGAATGGATAGTTGATGAAGCGAGGATGTTGCTCATGAGACCGTTGTTGTTGCTGAGATCACGATTGAATTTTCTCCATAAATTTTTGTTGATGCCAAGACCATGGATGGAGTTCCCCCAGATATCCTTGTTGATGCCGATACCATGGTTGGAGTCGCTCCCGAGACCAAAAAGGCTAGAACAATGATTATCGATATAATCTTTGATCCTCCATCCAGTGAGACTTTTCATTCAAGAACTAGTTGATGGGTTGAGCATTCTTAAGATGAAGGTGTACTGAGAGTTCAACCCAAATTCTCCTGAACATTATGACTTTACCGTGAAGTGGTTTTATCATAGAATTGATGTTGTTGCAGCAGATAGCAGCAGCGGTCTTCACTCTGAATGTGATCGGTGAAGAGAGGAAATTCTTTAGTTGTGCAAAGTTCGTGATGTAGAGATTAGTTGATAAAGTTTTCATGGAATCGCATCGGGTTCGATAACTTGCTATGTCTTGAATCTTGTCCAATAAGATCAAGTCCCGGTGCATGTTGAAGGAATTCGTGCCATCGATGGATGAATGATGTTGCATCTTCTTCGAAATCTTGTCATGGAGATAGTGAAGACTCAGCTGATTATAGTTCGGTTTCTACTTTGATCGTGTCGGTGGTGAATCCGGTGTGTCATCGTCGAGATGTTTGTGTGCGAAGCCAGGCGCCGTTATCGAAGGTGTACTCTTTAATTGGGGTAAAATTTGAAGACTTCTTAGATACGTGAGCGTTGGAGCGTCGTATTATTTAAGCTTCGAATGTCTTAGGCTTGATCGTCTGGCCTAGGAAGTATCTTCTATTGATTCAACATTCCTTTTTCCTTGGTAGTGGGATTCAACACTGTGGAGACATCAAAGCTTTCTGATTTTGTGGAACATATGGACACTCCTGCAAGGCTACGGAGAAACGCCCAAAATGTTCCTTGCCATGCTTGGATATTATTTCAGTAATGAATGACTCAATGCTCAATTCAAAGAAATGTCAAATTCAACCATTTGGTAAAATACTGCTGAAGTGAGATTACCAACTTGTAGCATCTTTCAATAGCAGAGATGCTAGCATAATTGAGTCCCATGCTAGAATAGCATGTGAGGAAATAAATGACATAGACATGGGAGGAACGGGACTTTGCCTTAGATGCGGGACTTTTTGATGAATGTCTATGTATCTTTTGCGAGGGTTCTTGAACCTCGCCAAAGTTCAAAAATTCCTCCAAGGGCTCTGATGATGGAGCGTCGCCAAATCTTACGGATCAAAACTTTCTTCGTTGGAGAGATGTGCAACCAAAAGACGCTTTGTCAAGTAGTCATGTTCTCGGCATGAATCACGTCCATCAAGAATCATATGCAGATCTTCGCGATTACGTGAAACTTGGTTTCGTCCCAGGTTGAGCCAACTTTCATTTTGAGAGTGATGCGACCACATGCATCTCTAAGTGTTCCTTCATAGTCTCGATTGAGATTAGACGGGGAGGAAGCGTGGTTGAGTGATGCCTGCGACTCGAGGGTTTTTGAGTGGAATATTGTTGATGGCGGTGTCGATGTCGATCAACATTCTTCCAAATTCATTTCCTACGAAGATGGTGTGGTAAGCGAGTCCCAGTCGTGCATCTCTTAATACGTGGATGAAGAAGGTTCAAGGAGTATTTCGGGATGGGCGGATATGGAAGCACAATGTAATGTGGTGTTGTGAACATGTCATTGCAATTTCACAGATATGCTCGATCAACGATTGAAGTGCTTCTTTGACGATTGTTCACAGTTGCAAAAGTTCGATTAGGAGAGGATTCTTGTGTACTCCTTGATCCACAGATTGAAGCTATTATGGATCAACCTTCTCTTTGAAGATGTGTAAATATTGCAGTTACTTGTTGGATGATCGATGAACCTATGAAGGCAGCGATGCACAGGATTCTCCATTTCTTCTTGATTAGTTCTCTCTGATGAACGACAATTTGATTGCACCATCTTGAACCGGACTTTCCGGTAACTTCGATCACCTTCATGAGGAAGAAGAAGTTTGAGTGCAAATGATCATTTCCCCGTTCTATTGATGCGGGTCGAGGTTTGTGCATTTTAGGATTGGTTATCTTTCTTGGCATGAGAGGGCACAGGATGTTTGGAGGCGCTGACGCCGTGTCTCGGCTTTCCTTTCATTCCTTGCAACAATATTTGTTAAAGCCCGGAGATTATGCGATTGTTGACTGGCGTCAATTTTGCCGAGGTTCCTCCACCTTGCGAGACTTTGCTCTTTCTGATAAAAAGCAGGTGTAGTCCCGATCGTTTGTCTCCTTCATGAATCTACGGAAAGTATGGAATTGGAGATTTTCCGGCCAAGGCTCTGCAATAGTAGGATCATTAGATTTGATGCACAAGTCCACAAGTTGTTGGACTACGGAACCTCTTCACATAATCCGTTCGAATGTTCATTGCTCTTACGAGACATTCTTAAGTTGAAGAGAGTAATATATGCGAGACGAAGAAGTATTTCTGTAGAAGGCATTAACCATTTCTCCCCAACTAGTGATGCTCCCAGGTGTAATATTGTTGTACCAGGTGTATGCTCGGCCTGTCAGAGATTTCGATAATTCTTTTAGAGACGACATGATTTTGTTTGTGCTCTCCTAGTGCCTCCAGGAATCGCGAGATGTGTTCTCAGCGTTCCCTATTCCATTGTACAATGGGAATGTTGGGGAGGTGCAGCCTTTCGGGAGATGAATTCTTTGTGTAGAAGCGGGATACAAAGGTTGATGGCGATGAGCAGATGATGCTTTGTCTTTTCCTCGATCCTCCATGAAAGCGTTCCGAGTCTCCACCGAGTGATGAAGCCTGCGATTCCTTTGTTGGTGGATTATCTGCATCTTTGTGCACCACATCATCATCTACTACATCGATCAGAGTGACTTCAGGATCAGCAGCCGGAGATGTTTCTTTGGCTTTCCTTTCTTCGAGCTACCGACATCTTGTCGATGAGAGTTTTGAGATAATTGCATGACTCTTTCCATGTGTTAGCCATGTCAATACGATTCTTGGCAAGGAGTTTCTTGCACCTTCATGAGATCACCTATGGTAGGTGGGTTTTCTCTCTAA
Organism: Papaver armeniacum; assembly: GCA_023531295.1. Classification (NCBI taxonomy): domain Eukaryota; kingdom Viridiplantae; phylum Streptophyta; class Magnoliopsida; order Ranunculales; family Papaveraceae; genus Papaver; species Papaver armeniacum. The sequence continues at coordinate 145,133 of JAJJWW010017372.1, forward strand.
TTTCTTGGAGGCCGTGAAGAGAGGATTGTCTCCAATGTTATTTTGCGGGGGTTGGTATCACCGATACCGATGTTAAACCGAGAGTAGTTTACGGGTACCACCATTGTTGCTAGTTCTAGCATTGTTTATGTTGGGATTGGTATTTGAACTTTGACCTAAGATCAACCATTTTGTGAGAGTTTGATATTGCAACCAAGAGATTAATCTCCCATCGTGGTCTCCAATCTGTGGATGGGGAAAAACGGTTCACTGGTTTTTTTGGGGAAATGAAGAGACGAGCGTGTCGAGACTCCTCAAACCGAGCAAACTGCTCAACCTCACAAGAGATGCAGCTTTTGCCAAGCGGTGGTTAGATTCGAGAGAGATCAATCTGTAGGACTCGGCCTAAACCAATCAATGGTAGTTCAGAGTCGAATTCGAGCGCAAAAGGAAGTGGGTTGATCTGTGGGAGGGAAGTTTGAGAATTGTGTGGAATCAATGATGATCAAGGATTGTGGATGTGTTGAAGGTTGCAATAATTGGTGGCTGTTGAGTTAAAATAAAATACGATAGATTGATGAATTCTTGAGAGTAGTTATAGAAATTATGTGTGGAGGATTCTTTGATAGCTAGTGATCATTAAGTAGTCCTCAATCATGGATTGAGACTTATTTATATTGTCGAGTTGTGAACACCTTGATCCTGTAAGTGTGACGGTTTCATGAGTGGAAGAGTGGGCAAGTAGAAGATCGTGGTAAGTCAGTTCCAGATCGTGTGGAGACTTGACCAGTTCGTGCACCCACTACTTTGCTAACTCCTTCAGCTGACATTTACACAACTACGCACATTTCGTCGTGGATGAAATCCACGTGCATGCCCTTGAGACAAAACCCTAGTTGTTATCCTCTAATTTAGCGTGATTGATATCTCACGAATCATTAGTCTGCATGAGAGGATGTGTATTTAGTTTCTCGATTGTTGACTGATTAGACAATGAGTCTAGGTTTGTGAATCAATCATGTTTGACAAATGCTTAGCGATTCATGAATGTTAATGTTGTATGTCGAGCAAATATTGTAAATTGACGAGTTGTTGAATATTGATGAGTTCTTGAATATATGTGGATTATTGAACGGCGTTGAGCAAGTATTACTCGATTGACGAAATAATGATAAATCGCGAATATTGATAGTTGGATCAATATTCAAGCAAGCTGAAAACAAGTATTGCTCAATTGAAGAATATCTTGAATGTTGATGATTTATCGACAATTGAGCAGAAGTAGCAATTCGATTAAATGAAATTATCGGGAATGTTGATAATTTGTCGTGCAATCGAGCAAGTATTGCTCAACTCGACAAATGCGATAAAATACCAAATATTGATATTTGGATCAATATTTGAGCAA
>JAJJWW010017373.1:0-51618 GCA_023531295.1 Papaver armeniacum
AAAAACAATATAACTAAACAAGTTCACATATTCACGTTCCAAAAACAATATAACCGAACAAATTCACTTTTGAACATCAAAACCATGTAATGAAATAAATAATCAATGGTCTTAGAGGATGGGCGGGCGATCCCATATAATTTCACTTTCGTTAAAAGCGTACTTCTTTTATTTTGATCAAAGCAAGATGTTGCAAGAGGTCGGGAAAAATGATAAACAAAATATACATAAAATTCTTATCAAAAGTATAACTAAAACTCTGCGAAAATGGTTTGATCTTAATTAGAAAAGACTATCCCGAGCTCCCTGGAATGGATTCTATACGTCAACGAACTTCTTCATTCGTGTACTCCAACAACTTGGACTTCATGCGCTTTTACCAACATTTTACTCATTTTTTCTCAAAATCTCTCCACGTTTCTCTTTCAAGGTCTTTTCTCTATCCAGTACCAGTATTAGATCTCCATTATGCTTTTAGGGGATTTCTAATCAGAAGAATTCGTTTTGTTTGATTTATTCTCTGTAATTCGAAGGTCGAATGTCTGTTTGTGGTATAAAGAATCAAGTAAACCATTTTTTTTTCTTCTTTTAGATCTTTGTTTGTTCATCAGCATTCCAAATAATTTGTTGTTTTGGTTTGTGATAATATTAGATAAGGTTTTTCTTATTCTCAATCTGGTTTTAGTAGACCTATTAAATATGAAATCCATGGGAAGCTAGCAGCCATGAGGTGCATCGACGGATACATGTTGGGAGTTTACGAATTGTTGGGAGAACCAATTCATATATTAAGGACATGATTGAGTTTGAAGTACATACGTTATTGGCTCGGCAGAGAAACTGAACATGCAATGGGATTTTATGGATTTTGATGTGTATTGGACAACCCTAAGTTAGCATGTTGAACTTACGAGCATGTGGTTAGGATCAATCCGACTCATAGAAAATACCAGTTAGTTAAGTTACAATAGAGAGCTTATTCAAAGTGGCTTGATTGACTAGAAACGAGTAGAGAACTTATTCTACGATGTGACTTTGGAGTTTAATGGACTTTTTGAACTTATAACTTGTCTAGGATTGTTAATAGACGTATTTTGAAGAAGATTCATGTTCACTAGTGGAGAAAGACCCCCTAATCATTCTCATCCTCATTGTTTGCATTAATATTTGTTTCATAGTTTTTGCATTATTCATACTTTCAGAAATTTAATAGACAACTTTGACTCAACTCTCCCTTAAAACAAACCTGCTTATCCTTGCGCTACTTATTAGTGTAAGAAAATAAGAAATATAGCTTTTGTGAGTTTGACACCTCATCAAACTTGGCGTCGCTGCCGGGGAGCAGTCGGTAGTTCTAGTTGTTATTTAATTTTCTGATTTTGCATTTATTTTTCATTATAAAATTTCACTAATTTATCTTTTTAAAATCTTTTTTTTCAGGTGCAATCAATATTTTTTTTTTGCATGCGCATAATTGATAACAAGAGGTAAGTCTCTAAACGAGTTGTGTGCATAAGTATTTTTCAAGATGAATCCTTTTGAGAGTAATGCATATGGTTCACAAAACTATGCATACTATGGTGATCCATTTAACTCTTAACCTTATTCTTATGACTTCCAACCATACTTGGAATATGTTCAAAACTAATATTTTGGCTATGATGACTATCCTACAAGACCTTGTGATTTTTCTCATACATCGCAGCAACCTTATGGTGGTTATGTAACAATCACGAGGATGGGGGGATAGTTATACTTCTCATATGTTCCAATCTAGCTAGATTCATGCAGATGTTTGATGAATTTAAGGATTTGCAACGAGCATGGAAGCAGATTAACTCCACACCCAATATGGAGAGTTTCTTACCAAATGAAACTTATGATAGTGTATCTAGACCTATTTAGGATCGTAGTTATGATATTTCTCCCATTCAAAGGGAAGAGGCGTAGTGTAGAGAACCTATTGTGAGTAGTAACAGGAAACGTGTTAATATAAAAAAAAACTCTTTAAACAATATGAGCAGTTGGAAGACGAGGGAGCAACGGAACATACTCTACAAGAAATTTCTAAGGCCATATGAATGGAGGCTAGGCGTCGTGTGGATAATAAAGAAGATCCCGAGGAAGACGATTCCAAGGATGATGAACCATTGGAAAATATTGATAATGATAGTGATACTAGCTCAACTCATGGTGATAATGATCATTCTCCTATTCAAAAGGAAGAAGTTGAGTCTAGAAACACTAAAGTTATTGATGGTAAGACTTATGTTGTGTATGAGATGGGTGATGATTATGGCTTCTTTGTGCATCCTACCCCAAATTCAGAGATAGTAAATACTTTGAATGAGAAGTCAACTTGTGATAAAACACATAATGATTATGATGATTTGCTTGGCGAAGATTTTGATTTCTCTTCCGATGAGGATGACTTGGTTGTAGAAGACACCAATGAAGAATGGTTGAACAAGAGTTTGAACGAGAGTAATGATGCTTGTGATATGAGAATGGAATTATCCAGCAGTATCAAGGATCCGGTAATACATGAGATTTTGCAAGGTTTGTCTAACCATTTACATGAATCTCTATCTAATGATCATCCTCTCAAACTAGTAGTAGTTTCTCAAAGAGTTGTTAATCCATCTTTTAGGAAAGTACCTCATTAGGGCTGGAATTGTGTGCTTCAGAAATATTATCTAAATTTCTTGCTTCTAAGTATCCACCATACGTGTTTGAGTCTAACACCATGCAGGTTATCCAAGAGGAATCAATGGAAGTTCCTTCCACTTATGTTTTGTATACACTTACGAGTCTGAAAAATACTAAGTGTGGGGGTGACTCTTTTGAGACGATAGTTTCACTTTTATCACCATTTGCTAATATTCACTTTTATATATGCAGATTGTTATATGGGTAGACCCCCAAATTTTTAGATTGTTGATATATGGAATCTATTTTTGAATGTTACTTGTATGCGTCAATCAGGTGAACAATTCCAATTCTTACTTCCTTGTCTTTTTCAAGTATTCCTCTTATTCTTTTTACAATGGTTTGAAACATTAAGGACAATGTTTGATTTAAGTGTGGGGGTAAGGTTCTTAAAAAAATTAACTTATGCAAACTTCCAAGTTTAAGAGATTTTAGAGTCACTAGTATACTTCTAGCTATGTTTACATACACAATTCTCGTCGAAATAATGGAACTTAAAATTGCTAGAGAATACTACACATTAGGTGTTATTAATCTTTGGGAGAATTTATTACTGTTTGTGGCTCAACTTAACCATGTCGGTGGCGAATTATAGGTGTAGAAAGATATCTAGTATTAGAGTTGTTGATCAATCACTAGTGGAGACTATCCATATTCACATCAACAAAGGCACCGGACCTTCAATTCTTTGTAGTCTGACTTAAAAACATTTTTCGAGTGTGTGTCGACGTACGCGGATTCCGAGTAGAATGGTAAGTTACCCCACTTCGCACCAGTTTCATCATTATTCTTGATCTCTTGAGTGCTAAATTTGTCAATCATGAGGGTGACATCTATAGATGAAAACCACCTTATTGTAGTTCGATTTGCAGTTAGCACCATCCTCTCGACAACAATGGGTCCATAGAAACACATCATCATCAACAAAGGAGCGACATCAAAATTTATGAGGAAACTTGAAGACGTTCAAGGTTTACATGAAACAATACAAGGAAGATCAAATTTCATATCCAAGTAAAGCAACATACAATGAGCAGATTTTTACATATATGTTGAAGACTTACAATACAATGAGCATAATTCTATATCCAAGTTTGAGACTTATTTACAAGAGCGAAGATTATCAAAGATGAGCGTTATTGAAGTTTATGATATCGATACAATACAAGTTGTGAAGAATCAAGCGGTAAAGTACTTCTCCCAAGGCCATCGTTGTTTCAATATTTTATTTTCACTTTGTATTGTATTTTCTTTCTCTTGTCTCAAAAAAAAAAAAAAAATAGATAAGAGAAAATTTATTATTGGTTTTATTTATTTAATATAAGCCGTGGGGAAGGAGAAATATATCAAGAAGTTTCAAGCGACGGGGATTTTAAGGAAAAGAGTTACAAATTGTCAAGGATCTACAAAGTTCAAGAGTTTACCATCAAAAGTTGAAGCCGAAGACCAAGAAGATGAAGAAGACGCTTCTCATGGATGTTGTGAGAGTGGTGTTATCATTACTGCCGATCGGATGTGAAGGTGAGTGAGTACTCCCATCCTCAAAATAGTGGTTGACGTCCTTTCTCAGAGATCATCAGAAAAATATTCTTATTTCCCACGATCTTGTGGGGGTCTCCATAAGTTATTTCGGAAGGTTTCCTTCCCACCATTCAACGTGTGTAGGATTTCTTTCTTCATTTCTACCTGCACACTTGTGAGACCCATAAAAAAAGCCCGTCTTATTGAGTGCAACTATCATAAAACCCTATTGGTAAGGCAGAAGTCAAGGCGAAATGCTTATTGGTCGCCCTCGAACCTGAATTCTTTCATTATGGCATAGGTTGACTGGTCACACTTTCTTCGATTAATCGCATTTTACATGTTAATTTTCTCTTGTATTTCTGTCTTCTTCATAATAGGTTGAGAACCCTCATGTCTTCCTAGATCTTTGGATGCTTGGGATGCTGGAACGCTTTGTAAGTTGGAAGATTAGGTTTTGTGGGTATACCTCTTGTAAACCCTCACGAGAGTATAAATCATACACTAGGGACACCTAAGGGTTTAAAAGCTTGTTATACATGCTAAGTCTAACCGTTTCCTCAACAAAAAGGAGTTGAATTATATTTTATTTTGACTTTAGTTAAGTTTAGTTTGCTCGAGGACTAGCAAATTCTAAGTGTGGGGGAATTTGATAGGTGCCTAAAACACCTTGATATATTATCAATTGGTTATGCTTTATTTGCTATTTTTCTTGTGAATTATGTATTTTACGTTGCTTTTGAGTTTTAAAGGTTTTTTTGGAGTCATCGGAGTAAAAGAAGAAAAAACATATACAAAAGGGGCAAAAAAGATATTTCATAGGAAAGTGTTATTTGGAGCCCAGTCGAGGATAAGGGGCAACCATCTAACTGATTCCCTAAGGACATACTACAGTTCGTTAAGGGGGAACCTCCTCCTTTATAACTAAAAGCTAGGTCGAGTGCAGTATTACACAATTCAATTTTTTCCTGACTGAGCCGAGAACGCGCCTCTGCACCAAGTCCACCACATGCTAGCCATGAGTACGCGGGTCATCTTTAATTGACTAATACATGATTAGAAACATAGAAGAAGTGGTTCGAGTTGTGGTGTTGATAGAGCCGTGGCCGAGAGAAAATAGGACGTAGAACTTCTTACTGCCGTTAATTTAAAGATGAATGAAGTAGATTCAAGGGTGATTGAGGAGTTTATAGAGAATCAGAAGATGGGTTTGCATCAGATTGGAATTTGGTTGATTTATTGTGCCAAGAAATCAGTGAAAGGTTATTTCCTGCCATTGATAACGGTGAGGAATCGATGGGATTAATGTGTGCTTCAGAAGTTTTGAATGATTAAAAATGTTTGGGATATGTGTTTGAGCATCCATTTGCAGGGAATGAGCTATATAAGACGCAACCCAATAGTTGTGAAGTTATCTCCTTCATCCCCAGAAACGCATATACACTGTTCGTTTAAATGCCAAAATGGTTGGTTTTATGTTTTATCAGCTCTTGTGCTCACTGAACTGAGTTCTTGAACTGCCAGGTTTGCCTTGGGCTTTTGTGGGTCCTTTCGGAGGGTAAGGACAGGGTTCAAAAAGTTAAGAACGAGAGGTAATTTGGGTTCCCATGGTTAGAAGATTAAGAAGACACGTATTGCCGGAAATTCAGTAAAGAAGGCGGTTTGTTTAGAATTTGGTAAGGATTAGGAAACTGGGTTACGTGTGATTTAAGTGTAGCAAGAGCTTATATAAAGAGAAGAAAACTTCAGATCGAGAATATCTGATACCCCCTCTGCGACTGCACAACATCTCCAACAGAGAGGAGCTTTGCTCCTCTCCAAACCCTTCCATCACCACCTTCTCATACCACCTCCATACTGCATACAACATCATCCATACCACATGCATTTTACCATATTTCATCACCTGCATACTTGCATATCACCACCAACACTCCACCCTTCATCCATTATCACTTGTTAGCTACTCCATAACCATCAACAATTGCATACACCCACCTGCATGTCCACCAGCTCCATACTACAACAAACTACCTGAGTTCATGACCAACATAAGCAACACAACAGCTCCACCATCCATCGCCGCAATCAACTTCATTCGCAAGACAATAACCACCAGTCCATACACTCCACCTCCTGCAGCTGTTTGGTTTGAATTTTAGTTGTTTTTTTTTTTCTGTGTTTGCTATGAATTTCGGTAGCTGAATACTTGTTTGATTAAGGATCTTCGAAACTATTTGTCTTGTCTTTGATAATTTATCGAGTTAATCTTTCTTCTCAATATTGTTTTATTGTTTGTCTTCCACCGTGTTTATGACCATGGATTGTTTGCAGAGAATTTGAGTGGCCAATTAAATAACTTGCTTGCGATACTAATGCTATATTTTAGAGACTTAATCCGCAATTGTTAAGATGATATAATCATAAGTAGCAAAACATCAATGTTGCAATGGGATTTTTTGGGTTTTGATGTGTATTGGACAAACCTAAGTTAACATGTCGAACTTACGAGCATGTGGTTAGGATCAATATGACTCATAGAACATACCGGTTAGTTAAGTTACACTAGAGAGTTTATTCAAAGTGGCTTGATTGACTAGACACGAGTAGAGAAATTATTTCTACGAAGTGGCTTTGGAGTTTAATGGACTTGTTGAACTTATACCTTGTCTAGGATTGTTAATAAACGTATTTTGAAGAAGATTCATGTTTACTAGTATAGAAAAGGCCCCCTAATCATTCTCATCCTCATTGTTTGCATTATTCATACTTTCAGAAATTTAATAGACAACTTTGACTCAACTCTCCCTTAGGAACGAACTCGCTTATCATTGCGCTACTTATTAGTGTAAGAAAGTAAGGAATATATCTTTTGTGAGTTTGACACCTCATCATTTATCTTTGATAGACTTGATTGATTAGTTGTGTAAGTACGGCGTTGATAGACGCATTTATGTATCTAATTAGTCTCAATTATGGTGTTTAATGTGTGTGTGCCTGTGTAGGTACTTTTGGAAAATAAACATTTTTGGAGAATTCGGATCGAAAAATCGCTAAAGGCACCTGAACTTTGGATAAGGGCACCTCCAGAATAGCGTTAAAAATGCCCCAAAAAACTTTTTAAAAACACCCAAGGAGTTTGCTAAAGAACACCCAGAAGTTACTAAGGGGCACTCTAATTACTAAGGGGCACCCCCAATTACTATCGCCACCCCCAGCAGTTGGCTAAGGGGGTAACCTTCTTTAACAATTTGAATTAAATGTTTTGGCGGGAAAATGGTTTTGCAGAAGAATAGGTCTACGGTTCGAGTTCTGAATGGGTTTTAATGAGACTCAATGGCTGAAATCAAATGGGTTTATTCCTATGACCTAAACAGGGATGGTATGAGTCTTCGTTTCGATCATAATTGACTAGAATTCGAATGGGAGCAAAACATAAATGTACATAACTAGGGTTGGATTTTTAGGCGTGTTCGACAGAGATTCAATCACTGGATTTGGCTTTGTTAGAATTGTTTGATCAAAACAGGGAAGCTATAGTGGTTCGATTCAATTAGATTTGGCCAGATTACGTGGAGTGAAGAAAACATGGAAGTAAGATAAACATCGAAATTCTCTGTCTTGATTATGGCTGACCAGTTGTGAGATTTAATCGCTGAATTTGGTTGGAATGAGTACACACGAGACAAACAGGGGTGGTATGTGGTTTGAATTCGAAGAAAAAGGAAAGATTACGTGGATTTTAGATCAACAGGGAAGAAGAGTTTTATCGGGTATGATTCTCTAAGCTTGGGAAGATTGCATGTGGCTGGAGGAATTAAACATGACCTGGAAGGTGATGGCAACATGTTGAAGCAATTCTGTGTACAACAGATACGTGGATAAAACATAGAAGGAAAGAAAATCGCAGGACTCTGTAATAAAAGGAAAGAATATTCCCGTGAAGAATAATGAATTGAAGGCGATTTATTTTTGAGATTTGATGCGCATGTTGAGTATAAATAGGTTTCTTGGGATGAAGAGAAGGGGTTACGGAGAGTTTGGAGAATAAATATAGGCTTAGAATCGAGAATCACAAAGTTCCAGAAAGTATTCCTGATGCTGCTCAACCTAGAACACGAAGAACATTGGGTTGTCAGAAACAGTCGCAGAATCTGCTGTTAATCAACCACAGAAGCACTATATCGTATATTGTTTTGGTTGCAGTAGGTCTCTCACAACTGAACTATTACAACATCTTAGTGGTTAAACATCTTTAGCGACTGGAAATCATTGTAAGCTATTTTAATTACTTTTTGAATACAATGAATAATACATATTTCTCCATTTTCCGATTCATAAGTAGCTAAATATCTTTTCTAGGGTTTTGGAAGAAACTATTTTTGATGAGTAATTGTTAGTAATTAATTTCTTTGACATGTTTACTCCATTGTTGTGCTTTTAAATTATTAAAAATTTTCTCTTCTTTACATGCTTCGTAATAATTGTTTTGGGTAGTTTATCTATCGATCTTTTATAAGCGGAGGAAAATTAGGCTTTAGAATAGCGACGAGAGTCATAAAAAGAGCTTGTAACGTTATATCTTCCAAAGCATGAGATTGGGTTCGAAAATGTTTTGAGTAAAGTATGAGTATTTTGTCAAAGAAATTGTTATTGAGTTTACAAATATCAGAAGTAGTGGAATCCAAAACCCTATATTCATCTCTCCTTGGTTAAAAACAATCAAATTTAATTAGTTAGTCTTAGTATTTTCTTTTAATAATCAAAAACCAAATCTTCAAAAAGTCCGAGCAACGAATCTTTACTTCCACTGTAAAAACTACATCAGTTTTTGGCGCCGCCGACGCGGACTTGCCTTTAGGTTAGGTTTTAGTTTTTTAATTTATTTTATATTTAATATAATTTTTTAGTTTTGTTTAATTTTATTTTATTTTATTTCCCTTGATTTTACTTAGGTATTTTCTTGTTTTTATATTCTACATTTATTGTGGAATTGCCTACCAAAAGAGGTAAGTAATAAAAACCCAAATTTTAATATTCTTTTTGATTTTATTTCCTTTTGTATTTTTTAAAAAATAAAATAAAAATACACGTTAAATAACACACTAATTGCATTATCGAATTACTAAATTGATTTGTTAGAATTTAGGAAACCTGTGGAAAAGTACGTTGAACCCCTGCCTTGGGCCTTGATAGACACATTTTTGTGTCTAAGTTGTCCTCAATTTTCTTTATGTTGGTACTCGATTTTGTATTTATTATGGTGTCTTGTGTGTTTGTAGGTGTTATTGGAGAATTACACTTGTTGGAAATTTCTTGTAAAAGTTTGTAGGTGTTATTGAGAATTAGACTTGTTGGAAATTTCGGCTCGAAAAATTACCCGGGGAACCTCCGGAGGACATTTGCTAAGCGGACACCAAGTTTGGATAAGGGGCAAACATGGCTATGTATAGCCCAAATTCATTTTCAGCACCCACGGCTATGTGTAGCCCAAATTCATCTTTAGCACCCATCTTCCTTGTTTGAATTTTGGTTTTGGCGGGAAAAGGAGTTACTTGCCTGGCAGATTAGGGTTGGACTTTTGGGCGTGCTAGAAGGAGATTCAATGGATGATATTCATTGGGATGACTTGATTGATCGTAACAGGCGTGGTATGGTTGATTGTTTCGGTTAAAATTGACTAGATAACTCGCGAGGAGAAAACAGGGTAACACGTTCACCGGAGGAGTATTTCACGGGATCGCATGAATTTGAGCGTGTTCTACACATGTTTGATGACTCGAGAAACAGGAAGGAGCGTGAAATAGATAAATAAGGAAGGTTGGACAGCTGCAGATGCATGGATGAAGCAAGAAAGGAAAGAAAATATCCGGAGATAATTTACTTTACTGCCGAGTGATGACAGGATTTATGGAAGTGATTGAGTGTGATTCCGATCGCTGTTCGGTATATAAAGGGTCTACGTGAGTCAGAAAAGGGTTACGGAGTGATTGGGGAGACAACAGAGCAAAGAAACGAGAGTTGGAGAAATTTGTTGCTGCTGCCTTTGAAGAGAGCTCGAAGAACATTAAACTGTAGAAGACAGTCGTTGTGCTACAGTGACAACGACACTCTTATTTTATCGTTCTCTGTAACAGCTCGGTTTGTAACAAATATAACTGTTACAAACCCGGTTTTCATTATATTTCTCCCATTTTCATCATTTGTAAACACTTTGAGCAATAAAATCAACTTTTAAGCGTGTTTCCAACATGATGATGAGCTAAATATCCCACAACCAAGGCAATGAGGAAGCTATTTACGCATGAATAATTGGTAATTATTTTATTTTCTCTAATTTATAATTTATAATTCACTCAATCAATGCTTTTACAGAGTTCTAAATTGTTTGCATAATTTTCTTAATTAGTTGTGATTCAATTTGATAGGTTATACTTTGTTTAGTCAATTGATAATCTATGCTTAGGGAATACAATTATTATTTGAGAATTTGCCTGATTATTTGTGAATTAAGAAATAAGGGACTCAAAAGATAATTAGAGTTTTGGATTATTTAATATCATTCATTCATGTGTAATAGTGGAATCAGTGTCTTGGTTATTTTTAATATCTTGAAATCAATTTTGCATTAAGTTTTCTTTATTTTTAAGTTTTATAAGTCTAAAATATATTGCTTTCACAAGTCTCAACGAACCTATTTACTACAACTTAATTAAAAATCACATCAAATTTTGGCGCCGCCGACGCGGACTTGTCTTTAGGCTAGAGTTTTTAGATTTTTTTTTTAATTGTTCTACTTTACGTTTTTTGGGTTTTGTCTTTTTACTACAGATTTTGGAATTTGGAGCGAAAGAAAAATTTGCCAAAGCTTTTGGTGAATACTTAAAGATATGGAGTTAAAGACAAAGCGAAAAGAGCGAAAGAAAATTTAAAAAAAAAATGAGAGTTTTATTAGATTTTGTTTTTAATCTTTTAGATTTTTTTTTTTTTTTTTTTTTAGAAATTGTATTAGGATATTCTCTATTTTTGTAATTTTTATTTTTGCACTTTCCTTTTTGGACTTTGGACTTGGACATTTGGACATTCTTTTATTTTTAAACCCTACGGAAGGGTAGGTAAATATAAATCTGTTTGCAGAGAAAGGACGGCGATTACGATATCGCCTCGGAATACTTCGGGTTCGTACATGACATAGGAGTCGTGGTTTTAGATTTTTTTTTTTTTTTTTTTTTAGACCGTCAAAAATTGTATTAGGATATTCTCTATTTTTGTAATTTTTATTTTTCTTTCCTTTTGGACTTTGGACTTGGACATTTGGACATTCTTTTATTTTTAAACCCTACGGAAGGTAAGTTTGTCTTGAGTCTGTCTACACCCTCCATCTATAGAGAAACACGATTACGAATCGGCCCCTCGGGTTCGTACATGACATAGGAGTCGTGGACCAAGTAGACTACAGCGGTTCATTCCGGAACGGGAGGTAAGTTTGCATATTTACAAATCCCCGGGGAGTTCTGTATGTCGAGGAACTGAATAGGCTGCTTTAATTTCCTAGTAAAGGGCAAGGCCTGGCCATACAAGATAAGGGTTCGGATTTCATCACCGTTCTCTTCTTGCCCGCCTTAGGAAAACGATACTTAACGCGAACCTAAGCCTTAAAATTTGGAATAGAACGAGACCGATAGGGTAACGAGCTTAATTGGAAAGTCGTTCGAAAAATATTGGTTACTCTTTTGAGCATACTTTGAAGTTCATGATGGTTTCTGTAAGTTGAATGCGCCGCCTTGTAATGCCGGTGAGGCCTTGGGTATCAAAGCTCCACGCAGCTTCCCTCGTCTCTATTTAACTTACTTTAACTCGGATTGATTCTAGAGAGGTTTGCTCAGATTGTAACGAATTCCTTTTCGAAAGAATATAAGCTGGTATAGAAACAATCTAAGTGGAGCCATCATGCTTTTTGTTTGCTAGAAAATTTTAGGTTTGCTTTGGTGGAGTCATCCTGCTGTGTGTTTGCTTAGAACCTCCCGTCCTTTAGGATTTTTTTTTATATTTGTTTTATTTGTTTTTTCTAGTGTATGCCCGAGGTCATTAGAGAACGGGCTTGGAAAAGAGACAATCTAGGTCGATTGATTAGTGAAAAACCTAGTATATCTTATTGTGGAGGCGGGTAGCTCGAAGACTCTTCTTTTGAGAGCCATGTTTTTGGAAACTTCAGTTTTGAGAATCTGTCTCTTCGTGAGGAAAGTACCCCCTAGTACTTCAGATGTGCCAACGATGGCAACTTTGAAAGATTACATGTTCCCAACTAGGTCCACGCGACCCTCGTGCATTAAATTGCCATCCACTACGGCTAATTTCGAGATAAAACCTAGTATTGTTCAGATGATCCCTATATTCTTAGGGAAAGATGATGAGAACCCTTATTTTCATATTAGGGACTTTGAGGAAATTTGTGGGACAATTAGAATAAAAGACCTTACTGATGAAGTCTTGAAACTTAAGATGTTTCCCTTTTCCTTGAGAGATAAAGCTAAGACCTGGCTGAACAACCTACCATCTGAATCCATTGAAACATGGCAGGAACTTATTGTTGCTTTCTATATGAAATTTTACCTTAAGCATAAAACTGCAATTTGTTAGGCGAGAAAATTAGTGCTAGTGTGCAACAAGAGGGAGAGTCTCTTTATAGGTTTTTAGAGAGATTCAATGATCTCCTATCCCAGTGTCCTCACCATGGATTTGATAAGATGAAACTTGTAGAGATTATTTATGATGGTTTAGACTATTCGACCAAAGCCATGGTCGAGTCTATGTGCGTTGGTGAGTTGACTAGTAAAAATGCTGATGATGCTTTTACCTTCTTAGGAGTTGTCGCTGAAAAATCCCAACAGTGGGAGTCTTGTGTTGAACCCCCTAAGAGACTCTTGGTCAAGTAGCACCAATGCGGTAGATACAAGCTTCGGGTTAGATACTAAGTTTGTTGCTTTGTCTAGAAGGTTAGAAGCTTTGGAATTGAATCAGCCTAAACATAGGTCTCTTATTGAACCTGATGATAGGATTAGAGCCTCTCAAGTCTCTAGTTGTGGAGTAGAACCTAATATCTCATTTTGGGAAGTACGGGTTAGTGAAGAACAAGCCCAGACTGTCTATAACAACTCTAGGTTTGAAAATCGTCAGAAGTTTGACCCATACTCAGAGACCTATAACCCTGGTTGGAGGAACCATCCTAATTTCTCTTGGTCTAAGGGCCAGAATCAAGGCCACTCTAGTAATTCTCAGCCTCCCCCAGGTTTTGGTTATACTAAGAACTCTTCAGGTCAGGCCCAGAACCCATCTGAGAATATAATAACTAGCTTAGAGGAATCTCTTCGTATATTAGGAAAAAGCCAGGATATGCTATCACAAATCCAGGAAATGTTAGTAAAGAGCCAGGTTAGTTTTCAAGAGGAAACCAAGCAGAATTTTAAGAATAATTCCCAGTCTCTTGCTAAATTAGAACTTCAAGTCGGCCAAATAGCCAAGTTTCTTAGTGAGAGAGAAGATGGAAGGTTCCCTAGTCATACTGATCCTAATCCCAAAGGAGAGAAATTGTACAATCATGTGAATTCTGTCACAACCCTTAGGAGTAGAAAGAAAGTTGACAATAAGGTTGCCATGCCTGACAGTGAACATGCTGAAGTTCACCCTTCTGAGCCAGAAAATGAGGAGACTGATAGAGTCTCTAAAGAGACCAGTGAGGGTCCTGTTGAGCCCGGCTTTGTTCCCAGAGCCCCGTTCCACCAGCTGCTAGTTCCAACTAAGAGGGAGTCCAACTTTAATGATATATTGGAGGTTTTTCAGCAGGTTACTATCAACCTCCCATTGTTAGATGCGATTAAGCAGATTCCCGATTATGCCAAATTTCTTAAGGATATGTGTACCCGAAAGCGAAAACTTAGTGTCCAGAAGAAAGCCTTTTTAGCTAGTCACGTGAGTTCTATTATTCAGAATACCACTACTCCTAAGTACAAAGACCCAGGGTCCCCTACCATTTCTTGCACAATAGGAAATTTTCGTGTTGAGAAAGCGTTGCTTGACTTAGAAGCCAGTGTGAACTTACTCCCATACCATGTGTGCCTTAAGCTATGACTTGGTGAGATGAAACCTACCCAGATAACTCTTCAGTTAGCTGATAGGTCCGTTAAAATTCCTCATGGTGTTATCGAGGACGTTCTTATTGAGGTCGACAAGTTTATTTATCCAGTGGATTTTGTTATCCTAGATACCCAACCTGTCCCTGACCCAGAGAACCAAATACCAGTGATTTTAGGTCGCCCGTTTTTATCTACATCCAATGCGATCATTAATTGTCGAAATGGTATTATGAATTTATCTTTTGGTAATATGACTATTGAGCTGAACATCTTTAATATTAGTAAGCTACCCTCTGAACTAGATGACTCGAGCAGAGAAGAGGTGAACATGATAGGAACATTAGTCGACAAGTCATTACCAAACACTTTGTTAGAAGATCCATTAGAGAAATGCCTAGCTCACTTTGGGATTGATTTTGATGATGATGATGTGATTAATGAGGTGAATGCTTTGTTAGATTCAATCCCTTTGATAGACACTAGTAATGGCTGGAAACCTAAGTGAACCTCTACCCGTTTCTAAGTCTACCCTAGTTCCTTCGTTAGAAAAGCCTCATAAGTTAGACCTTAAACCATTACCAGATACCCTGAAGTATGTGTTTTTAGGCCCATCTGAAACTTTACCTGTGATTATAGCATCCGACTTGGATAGTGATCAGGAAAGTAGGCTAGTAACTATCCTTCAAAACAACAAGGAAGCTTTAGGGTGGACCATAGAAGACATTAAGGGTATAAGTCCTACTGATTGTATGCATCATATCTATTTAGAGAGTGACACCAAACCTTAAGGGAGATGCAACGTCGACTGAACCCTAATATGAAAGAAGTAGTTCGAACCGAGGTTCTTAAGTTGTTAGATGCAGGCATTATCTACCCCATTTCAGACAGTAAGTGGGTCAGCCCCGTTCAGGTTGTTCCCAAGAAATCTGGTATTATTGTAGTCCAGAATGATAACAATGAGTTAATCCCAACCCGGGTGACCACGGGTTGGCGTGTCTGTATTGACTATAGGAAATTGAACAAGGTCACTAGGAAAGACCACTTTCCACTTCCCTTCATCGACCAAATGCTAGAAAGATTAGCTGGACGTAGCCATTATTGCTTTTTAAATGGATACTGCGGTTATAATTAGGTTGTTATTGCCCCATAAGACCAAGAGAAAACCACTTTTACCCGTCCCTTTGGTACCTTTGCGTATAGACGCATGCCTTTCGGGCTATGTAATGCCCCTGCGACCTTTCAGCATTGTATGTTGAGCATATTTTCTGACATGGTAGAACGGTTCTTAGAGGTCTTTATGGATGATTTTTCAGTGTTTGGTTCATCTTTCGATGAGTGCTTGCATCATTTTTCATTAGTGTTAACTAGGTGTAAGGAAAAGAATCTAATGCTTAATTGGGAGAAATGTCATTTCATGGTTCGTTCAAGAATTGTTTTAGGGCATATCGTATCTTCTAAGGGTATAGAGGTAGATAAAGCCAAAGTTGACCTTATTAAGACTTTACAGGTCCCAAAAACCGTAAGGGATATTAGGTCGTTCTTAGGGCATGCAGGTTTTTATTGTCGATTCATTAAGGATTTTAGCTTGATTTCTAGACCTCTTTGCAATCCGCTTGCAAAAGATTTTAAGTTTGTCTTTGATGATGCTTGTTTAGAGGCTTTTGAGAAGCTTAAAACTTTACTCACTACCGCCCCCATAGTCCAGGCACCTAACTGGAACCTACCCTTTGAGATCATGTGCGATGCTTCAGATTATGCTATTGGTGTTGTGCTAGGACAGCGAGAGAACAAATTACTTCATGTGATTTACTATGCTAGCAAAACTCTGAATGATGCCCAGTTGAACTATACCACTACCGAGAAGGAATTGTTGGCCATTGTGTTTTCCTTAGACAAGTTTAGACCCTATCTCTTAGGTTCTAAGGTCGTAATATATACTGATCATGCTGCTTTGAAATATCTTCTGTCTAAGAAGGATACGAAACCTAGATTGATTAGATGGATTCTTTTGTTACAAGAGTTTTCTCCAGACATTAGAGACAAAAAGAGTGCAGAAAATGTAGTGGCAGACCACTTGTCTAGGCTAGTTATTAATACCCTTAATGATTCTCCTCCTGTTAGGGATAGTTTTCCTGATGAACAACTGTTCTTTGTTACCCAAGCACCTTGGTATGCAAATATAGTGAATTATCTTGTTACTGGTCGAATTCCCCAACATTGGGGTAAACAAGATAGTTCTAGGTTTTTAGCCGAGGTTAAGCACTTCTTTTGGGATGATCCTTATTTATTTAAGTATTGTCCGGACAGTTATTAGGAGATGTATACACGAGAGTGAGCAGTCCAAGTATTATTTCCTTTTGTCATGATCATGCTTGTGGGGGTCACTTTAGTGCTAAGAAGACTGCTGCTAAGATATTGCAGTGTGGATTCTATTGGCCTTCGTTATTTAAAGACTCCCACAGTTACTGTGTTACTTGTGAACGTTGCCAGAAATTAGGAACCATTTCCCGTAGGAACATGATGCCCTTGAACCCGATTCTAATCGTTGAGGTCTTTGATGTGTGGGGTATTGACTTTATGGGTCCATTTCCTAATTCTTTTGGTAACCTATACATCCTTTTCGCTGTAGACTATGTCTCTAAGTAGATTGAGGTGGTTGCGTGTAAAACCAATGACCATAGGGTTGTGATTGAGTTCTTGAAAAATAATATACTTACACGTTTTGGTACACCGCGAGCTATAATTAGTGATGGTGGGTCGCACTTTTGTAATGGACCTTTTAGGCTTTTGATGAAAAAATATGGTATTACACATAAGGTAGCTACACCGTATCATCCACAGACTAGTGGTCAAGTAGAGGTTTCCAATAGGGAGATAAAACGTAGATTATAGAATAAAGTTAATCCTAATCGGAAAGACTGGTCGTCTAGGCTTACTGATGCCTTATGGGCTTACCGTACTGCGTTTAAGACCCCCATTGGAATGTCGCCTTATCGGCTTGTGTATGGCAAGGCATATCATTTACCTGTTGAGTTAGAACATAGAGCATATTGGGCTGTTAAGTAGCTAAACTTTTCACTTGACAAGGCAGGAGCCCATAGGAAACTCCAGCTCAATGAGTTGGAAGAGATTCGTAGAGATGCATACGATAGTGCTAAGGAGTATAAGAACAAAATGAAACTTGTGCATGATAAGAATATTTTAAGAAAGTCATTTTCTCCAGGTCAAAAAGTTCTTCTGTATGATACCCGCTTGCATCTTTTCCCTGGGAAGTTACGTTCTCGTTGGACGGGTCCTTTTATTGTTCGCACTGTCTTTCCTCATGGATCTGTTGAGATCGAGACACCGGATGATAGTAGTTCTTCTAAGGTTAACGGTCAGAGATTGAAACCCTTTTTAGAGCCCTTTCCTACAGGTGATGTTGAGGAGGTCCCTCTGGAGGACCCCGTTTACCCTTGATTGACCATCAAGGGGATTTGTATGTTGTATATTAGTTCTTGATTTCTCTCTTCACCCAGGTACTATCTTTCCGACTTCTCTCTTTATTGATTCCTCCTGTTACTTTACTTTTTGGTATTGCTCTTTCATTAGAAACATTGAGGACAATGTAAGATTTAAGTTTGGGGGTGGGGAAGAAACTTTTTGTTAGCTTGTAGTTGCAATAAATAAACTCCAGAGCCTAGAAATTTATGGTTATTAAGGTTGGCACTAACCAATCTAAGTGGATGGGAACATCTTGGTTGTAGGAGTTGAGGAACCAATCTGATTAGATGGAAACATCTAAATAGTCTATTCATAAAAGCACAAAGCTCAGGTATTAGAATTAAAAAAAAAAAACATGGTAGTTTCGCCATATCTCGTTGAATCCTTTTCACCTTTTGTTTTTATTTTTCTTTTTCTTTTCTTTTAAGTGATTTGGTGGGGCACACGATTCAAGTTGTTACCATTTCTAGGGTGAAATAGAGTGATTGAGATACCCAAAAAAAAAAAAAAAAGAACTGAGACCAGACCATCAGACCAACCGGAATAAATTCAATAAAGTCGACCACTGGTGCCCTTGTATATGCCAATTGTGTTGACCTAGAGTTAGGATTATCACCCGCTGGTTCCCTTGTATTTGCCAGCTGTGTTGAAATTAGTCAGACCGGTATCTCAGTCCATTAGGATAGGTTCATCCTAGTAGTGGCCTTCAGACAGATATGGGAAACACCGTTCACCTTAGTCAAACCATCTACGTTTTTGTCTCTACATCCATCTTCTTCATCTATCCATGTGATTGGTTGACTCCGGTTATGATGTCCAGAAACTATCTGAGTAGAGCTCTGTGAATTATATATGAATTTTAGTATGCTTGAGTGCAAACTCGTGTACAACAATTGGAATTTCGCATCAGGGTACTTCCTCCTGTAGTCAATAAGTATGCCAACCAAGGAGATTCTTTAGTGCCTTCCAAGTTTCTGCGTAGATAGATGGGGTCTGGAGTAAAGGTTTTGTGGGTACACCTCTGGTAAACCCTTCCGAGATTAACTCGGTCACTAGGGCCACCTAGTGAGTTAGGTTTTTATTTTTCTAGATTAGATTTGCTCGAGGACTAGCAAATAATAAGTTTGGGGGTATTTGATAGACACATTTTTGTGTCTAAGTTGTCCTCAATTTTCTCTATGTTGGTACTCGATTTTGTATTTATTATGGTATTTTGTGTGTTTGTAGGTGTTATTGGAGAATTACACTTGTTGGAAATTTCGGCTCGAAAAATTACCCGGGGAACCTCCGGAGGACATTTGCTAAGCGGACACCAAGTTTGGATAAGGGGCAACCATGGCTATGTATAACCCAAATTCATTTTCAGCACCCATGGCTATGTGTAGCCCAAATTCATCTTTAGCACCATCTTCCTTGTTTGAATTTTGGTTTTGGCGGGAAAAGGAGTTACTTGCCTGGCAGATTAGGGTTGGACTTTTGGGCTGATATTCATTGGGATGACTTGATTGATCGTAACAGGCGTGGTATGGTTGATTGTTTCGGTTAAAATTGACTAGATAACTCACGAGGAGAAAACAGGGTAACACGTTCACCGGAGGAGTATTTCACGGGATCGCATGAATTTGAGCGTGTTCTACACATGTTTGATGACTCGAGAAACAGGAAGGAGCGTGAAATAGATAAATAAGGAAGGTTGGACAGCTGCATATGCATGGATGAAGCAAGAAAGGAAAGAAAATATCCGGAGATAATTTTCTTTACTGCAGAGTGATGACAGGATTTCTGGAAGTGATTGAGCGTGATTCTGGTCGATGTTCGGTATATAAAGGGTCTACGGGAGTCAGAAAAGGGTTACAAAGTGATTGGGGAGACAACAGAGCAAAGAAACGAGAGTTGGAAAAATCTGCTGCTGCTTCCATTGAAGAGATCTCGAAGAACATTAGACGTTGACAGAGAAGACAGATCGTTGTCTACTGATGACAACGACACTCTTGTTTTATCGTTCTGTGACTCTCCATTAAGGGTTGTGACTCTTCGGTTTGTAACAAATATAAGTCATAAAACTAGTACAAATTTAAGGTTTTCATTATATTTCTCCCATTTTCATCATTTGTAAACACTTTGAGCAATAAAATCAACTTTTAAGCGTGTTTCCAACATGATGATGAGCTAAATCTCCCACAACCAAGGCAATGAGGAAGATATTTACGCATGAATAATTGGTAATTATTTTATTTTATCTAATTTATAATTTATAATTCACTCAATTATTCATGCGTAAATCTCCCACAACCAAGGCAATGAGGAAGAGTTCTAAATTGTTTGCATAATTTTCTTAATTAGTTGTGATTCAATTTGATAGGTTATACTTTGTTTAGTCAATTGATAATCTATGCTTAGGGAATACAATTTATTATTTGAGAATTTGCCTGACTAGTTGTGAATCAAGAAATAAGGGACTCAAAAGATAATTAGAGTTTTGGATTATTTACTATCATTCATTCATGTGTAATAGTGGAATCAGTGTCTTGGTTATTTTTAATATCTTGAAATCAATTTTGCATTAAGTTTTCTTTATTTTTAAGTTTTATAAGTCTAAAATCTATTGCTTTCACAAGTCTCAACGAACCTATTTACTACAACTTAATTAAAAATCACAGGAATGTCGACATACTTTGAGCACGTGCCATGAATGTTTATTTCTATAATTGTTCAAAGTTATTCCTTAATAGCTAAGGGAAGAGAATCCTAGAATCGAAACATAAATAAGTTAATAATCTTTTAATTAAGGTATTTAACTTCATTTTGTAGGGAAATAAGAATTAGTAATGTGCATTTACTAATTAGAGATTTTCCAAGAGATTTCGATTATTATTTTTGGACAGAGCATTTCCAGGAATTATGGAAACCAAATTTGTGCTTTAATGAATATCTTGAGAATATTTTCGGTTTTGGAAATTCCTTGGTGTCCAAACTTCCTTGTCTATAAATACTTGAAGTTTGCCTTTCTAGCAAACTAATACTTCATAATAACAGACTTCCTCTTTGTTGTGTTGTTACTGGTGTAGCCGCCTATTCGGAGAGGAGAGTAACCTAATTAGGCGAAATCTCTTACGACCACTCAGTTTAAAGTCTTCTTTGGAATTGAGAAGCTCTACGAGTACCATTGGTGGGAAACTAGATAATTGCGGTTTATCTTTTATTTTCTTTGATTTGATTGACTAATGGTGGTTGAACTTTAATTGCACCTAGTTTGTTTATGCTTGAGAATCTTCTCTTCTGATATAAGATTCACTCAAACTAGTTCAGAGTTTCGACAGGGATCTTTAGACTGTTGTTAGTTCTAAAGACGATCTTGTGATAATCCATTGTTAGCAGACTCCGTTCTGTGCATGATTGATCACAAGAGATTCAAGTGATTATGTGCAGGTGTTTATTGAAGATCTAAGAAGATTTGAAGACAAAGAAGATATTGAAGATTTCTGATTTGTGGGTTCATAATCTTTGGTGTGCACAATACTTGTTTCGGGAAAAGAGGATCCAATTAATAATCAGTTTATCTTTGTGATAGATTGGATTGATTAATTGAGTAGATCGGCATAAACACAATTCTTTGGATTAATAGTGTTGTTGGCTTAATCTTAAACGATTACTTCGGTAATTGAACATAAGATAGATCTAAGGTGTAGCGCCCTCTAAGCTAGCAGCTGACTAATCCAAGAGATTAACTAAATAAAGAGGCACTAAGAATCTGAATCATATACTTAAGCATTTGATGAAGAAATCTGCTATAAAACTTAACCCAAAACTAACCCCGCTCAGAAATATATATACAAGATCTTCTCTCAAATGATACATATACAATAGTCATTTGGTTTACAAATAGAATATACAACATAATAAACATATCAGATTATAACCAACTAAAGAAGTCAACTTCTCGGAGCTTTCGCTGCGCAACTCTGATCTGTCTCTGAAACTGAAAGTGGGAATAATTAACATTTAACTTCTAAGTAATCATAGGCAAGATTTGGAAAACAATTCATGATTTCGGAAACATTAAATAGTGACCAAGTCACTAAAAATAAACAAACATGCATATGGACAAACTCCTTCGTCAAACAATGTATATATTGAGTGTCGGCCACTTCCTTCCACACCCTATTAGCCTATATGGTGTCGACCAATTCCTTACACACCTATTAAGCATAAAAGCAGAATTCATGTAGATATAAATGAAGGAGCCTATCATATTCCTAATAGATGTCGACCAATTCCTTACACACCTATTAGGCACACAAACGGAAATTCTTATTTCCCAAATAATTCATATTGACAACAAAACATCACAGGTCCTCTCCAAACCATGGAAAGATTAACAGAATCAACAGAATTATCGTAAAACAAGTTGAACAGTGCAAAGAATGTACAAACAGAAATGCATGACTTTGTTAAACATACACTTTTGTAAAAGAAACATCAATGGTTACCATAGAGTCAAATGTATTCCCACCTCTTTTGATGACAAGCCACGCCTACCTCGAGATCCACGATCCACTGGTTCATCCTTAGAATCGATCGTTGTTAATATAGACTAACTGTTAATCATACAAGCACTCTAAGAATCTAGCCAAGATGGCTCATACAAGAATCATACAAGTCTAACTAATGGTTCTAAGCCCATTTATGATTCTACACATCTTCATTATCCATCTCTTGCATATTTAAAGGTCTACTAATTCAATTAGGTTGTTTCTCTCATCCATTAGCTAAGTCTTGTGAATATCTACAACTTTGTAGTAGAAGTCAAAGGCTAATTCGGACCATAAGGGGTCCAATTCATCTAATTAAGAAAGACTAATCTTAAACATAAGTCCACTATACAAGCCCATTACACAAGGCCTGGTCCACTAGGGTCTACTAACGGTCTCTAACAGTCAACAGGGTCGATTAACAGTCAACGTCCAAGGTCTGGTCAAGTCCAGGGTCAAACGGTCAACGAGTCAAAGAAGACAACTCAGTCAAGACTCACTGAGTCAGGCTTGGTCGTGCAGTTCTCGAGTTAACTCAGTCAAATGGTCGAGTCGGGTAAGTCGGATATCTTTTTTGGGATGCCTAACATGCTTGTTTGTGGTTTCTAAGGCATCTCAACTCTAGTTATTCTACTTGTAAATGAAATTCCTAGCAACATCATTTTCTAATTCTACCAGACTATAAAACTTCACACAATACATTGGATCCAAGTAAAACTTCACAATTCAATCACAAGAACAGACTTAGATTACCTGCAAAAATGCAGTTACAAGCTTTCTCTAGAGAGGTTCAACTTAACACCTTCATCTAACCTTCATCCCTATATCACAGTCACAAAATATCTCATTCAACTTATTTAGTAATAACTTTTATAAATTCACTACAACTTACAACTGATATAGACCAATTAACATTACCAGAATCTATGTTCCTGCAATATAGCTCAACTCAGTTCAACTCTTATTCTTCCTTTAGTTATGTAATTTCCACTCCAACTATGACCAACACCATCATTTGAATACAATTCAACTACAGTACAAACCACTTGCCTTAATCTCAGTTCAGCACCATCATTACAAACTGTAATCTTCATTCCCATTTCACCAACTCAATTACAATTATAATTACAGCTGCACCACCAATACACATAGAACAAGTAAATTCTTCATCAACATCTTCTCAGTCACTATACAATAACCCAATGACCACACTAAAGCTACCACCATTACCATTTCCTTGCTAACTAATGTCAACACCACTTCTAAAACTCATTTTCTGTTTCATCCTCAATATGTACCAACCCTTGTAGATCAATATAAACCTAAACCCCAACCAATACAGCTCCATTTTATATCAACACAATTCTTAACTTCATATGCATTCACATAATCTCAATAATGAACAGGAAATAATTCTTCCAAATTAATTAAGTAAAACAATTACCTTAGAATGCATTCAATCAAGCATTTGAAACTGAATTCTTCTTTACTTGTCTCAATTCAATACACCATCTCAAACCACCACCATATTTCATCTTCTATATATGTGATTTCTCAATTCATTTACATCTCCTTCTTAACTTATGTAGTTGCAGGAAATCCCGCAACACACCCCTCATCATATCTTGATAATAATTTCTAGATCTAAATTTATTTGATATGAAAATAAAGATAAAATCCAAAAATTATAAATGGAGACACAAGAATTTACGTGGTTCGATCAATGTGATCTACATCCACGGGATTAAGGGTTTTCACTATTATTATTGAAATTACATAAGTACTACATTGGGACTCCATTAATGAGTATTTGGAGCTCTAAGTCTAGTTTTAGGGGAAGAAGATGATAAAGAAAAATAATAATCTCTCTCTCTCTTACCAAAAATTGTGTCTCCTTTTCTCTCTCCTGCCTTTCTCTTTATATAGGTGTTTACATAGTGGATGACAGCTCACATACAGCTCATATTCTCTCAGGCTCTGCTACATTCTCTCAAGCTCTCCTTATAATCTCGCAGGCTCTCTCTCTCTCTCTCTCTCTATAATTTCGCAAGCTCTGCTACATTCTCTCAAGCTAAGAAAATAATTAAATCTCGCACACTTATAAAATGTGTTGTGCGATATTTGGATCCTACATCTTGCCTCTTTTTCCTTGAATATTGCTTGAAGAGCGATCTTTAAGGAAAAATTTGTTGTTGTAATAATCTTTGATCTTTGTTGATGAAGGAACAAGCGAAAGAATACTGGACTTGAAAAGTACGTACTTGCCTCTATTCTTTTGCAAAGTTCCGAAGCTTTGAGAAGTAATTAGAAGTATCATCCCGAAGTATACGAAGTATGAAGTATCCTTGAAGAAGTATAAGAAGTACTTAATCCTTGAAATATATAAGAAGTATGAAATATCCTTTGAGAAGTATAAGAAGTATCCGTCCTTGATTGTGAGTAATAAGTATTGCCTCTATTCATGCGAAATTATTACTTCATTTTTGGTGAGAATTCTTGTCCATTTTGGAAATGATTCTTCTTTGTGAGAAGATAAAGAACATAAAATATTTTCTTGGTAATCCATAGTTGCCTCTGTTCTTTATCTATGAAGGTAGAATCCTTGAGAAAATGTTGAATGAGAGAATTGTTTCTTTATTCTTATCTTGCCTCTGTCTCATGCTTTGTGCTCATGCGATAGTATAATCTCTTCAAGTTGCTTATAATTTTGCGAAATAACCACAATTTGCAAAATAATCACATTACGAGAAATTTCGACTTATTCGATGGGTTTTCATAAAAATGGATAATGGGATTAATTATGAACACTGAAGAAATTATGAACACTTCTTTTTGAGCGAAATTATGAATACCTCTGCGAAATAATGAATACCTCTGCGAAATTATGAATACCTCTGCGAAATTCTGAATAATATCCTGAGAGATTCTGAATAATACTCCTGAGAGATTCTAAATAGTAATGATTTTCTTTGAGAGATTATGAATAACACTCTGAGAGATTCTAAATAGTTTGAGAGATTCTAAATAGTCTTCTTTGAGAGATTATGAATAATACTTCTTTGTTATTTTCGCTGTCTCAAACTCATTTCCATGTATATATTCATAAACTTATTTGTTTACACATAATCATTTTCGCAAGCTTATTTGCTTACTCACTTTCTTATTTGGTCTTATTTTGCCTTCCTAGTTAAAGGTCTTATTTTGCCAATTTTTTGTTTTTGCGACAAAATCGCAGGACGTTCTTACATTTGCATGTAAAAACCCATTGATTTTGCCTTATCCGCGCTTTGTCAATTTTATTGCGACAATATGATAGGCCTAAGTTTTCTTGCGAGAACAAAGCCCCATGACATTGCCGTCTTGCGACGAAATCGCAGGACGTCCTTACACTTTCATGTATTGACCCATTGATATCGTCTTATCTTTGTCTTTTGTATTATTGCCTCTTCAGGATCATCGCACAAATATGACAAGCCTAAATTTTCTTGCGAAAATAAAGCCTCATGACATTTGCGTCTTAAGACACTTATCAACTCCCTAATGGAGGGTGCCGCCCTTATCATCTCCCTGGTTGCCCCTTCAAGGAGGCGTACATCGGCCATACAAGACTAGCTCCTCCCATCCGGTCTTAACAATAACCAGTTGTTTTCGCAGCCTCTTATCCCTTTTACCTATAGGGCTTATGGTTACGAGACTTCACCCTAAGTGGAGTTTTCTTCGGGCCGAAGCATATGCCAAGACTTGCCAAGAATGGCCGAGACACTTCAAATGCCCCAGGCACTCTTGGCTCAACCGTGTACCTCGACGCCTTGATCATACGCTGACTCCTTAGAAGAGGCCCTCGGTCGTCCAACCAGGGTATAACCTTATATATATAGTTGGAAATCCAAGGTACCTCTCCTGGATGGGCTTTATTGACCCCAAATCTCCATGACTCGGGTTCCAGGGGCGGTGTAACCTTTTTCCTGAGCCATGTCAAGAGATACCCCCTTATATGACGCACTTTAGGTCTTACATTTGCCTCTTGCGAAATTTCATTCGCGAACTAGGGTGTACGCCATAAAGGTTCGTCCCATTCTTATGTCTCTGCGAAATTTTATTCGTGTTTCTGCGAAATTTTCGCGTTTCTTTATTTTTTTCATTTCTGTCAATTCTTTCAATCATTCTTTGCGAAATAATCATACTTTTCTTCACTCTTGGCGAGATAATCATCAACTCTTTTCTTTGCGAAATAATCGAAGATCTTGCGAAGTAATGAAATACCAAATTCATGCCTCTGACCAACTAATTGTACTAGAAGTTCGCAACTGTACATCTTCTGTGCAAACTTAAGCCTTGTTATTTTGTTTACTGTTGGGTGAACTTTAATGGGCTTGGACGAATTAGGCTTGCCTGCTATTCATTTCTTCTTTAAACTGGTATTTGGGAAGTAAGCATCTTTGCGAAGGAATTGAACATCTGCGAAGTGTTCATTCTTGTTGCAAATGTTCGCAAGGTAAACGTCTGTAATGTAAACATTTGCAAGGCAAAAAAATTTGTGCGAAGAGGAAGACTCGAACCCGCGACCTTATTCTTGGATTTTACTGCCCAGACCAACTGTGCGAACTCCTCTTATGTGAAATTATCGCGCATTTGTTGAAATTTGGCTTCGTCTTTGCGAAATTAACCCAAAATGCAAAAAAGAAAAATTATAAATTTGGTGCGAATCGATCCTGCGACATCCAATTCGTTCTTTTCGCTCTTAGCCAACTGTGCTAGCCCCTGTTTGTGAAGTAGTAGTAAGATTTACTTAATTTATTCTTTTCATGTCATGCTTTGTATAAACTTTGTCTTCGCCTTTTCTCCTTCTTCTTCCAAGTCAGTGATCTAGTGATTATATCTTCTGTAACTTTTTTCACTTGCTCTTATTTATTTTTGTTGTTTTCCCGTTCGTCTTTATTTTGTTACTCTAAGCATCCTTGTTAGCTCTCTTCGCGCAGTATTTAAATATGTTCTCTTCGCAACATAATTGTCCTCTTCGCAGCATCATTGTCCACTTTGGTATGATGTCTGCTATAGATCGTTGTTTATAGTTGTATAAGAGGCTTTCATATTTCCTTGTTGGTGGTGTTTTAGACTTAAACATATGAGTATGCTTCGCTGAGCTTGTTTTCTTGTGATTGTTCCTTGCGGTCTCGTCACGTTGGATAATTCTTCACGCTGCTGGTTGACATCGATCCTACTTTGTTGAGTCTGTTGGTGTATTCTTTCACTTCCTGATTCATATTAATTCTTTCGTGTTGTTTGGGATGCTTGGCTGAATTTTATCTTCGCCTGCTACTACTGTATAGGATGAGATTGGATGGCCTTGCCGACTTCTTTGTTTTGTTCTTCTTTGAATGGCTGATTTTATTTCCCTCTGCGTCTTTGAAGTCTTTGAAGTTCGCTTGCTTTACGCATTTTTGAAGTCTTTGAAGTTGTCTTTCCTTTGCCCTTGGCTATTCCTACGAAGCTTACATAAAGAATTCTCACCGCATGTATTCTTTTGCTCTTAGTGACTTTCATTGATTGATCTGATCGCTTTTGCTCTTATTGTGGATTTCTTCGCATGGCTATATTGGCCTCTTTCATTGTACTTCTCTTCATCGCCAGATGTGTTCTGTTGTTCTTTCTTTCCGTCATTCCTTCTTCTTTACATATTCTTCATGTTGTTTTCTATTGTGCTGTAAATTGGTCCGATATACCGTTGATTATATATCTTTGCACCATAGCTTTTATTTGGATTTTCGTCTTTGAGCTTCCCTGCCGTAAACAATGACCTAGCTGCAATCAACAGATCAACACAATTATGAGATAAAATAACTCCTAACACAAACTATTCAATTTCTTCCAATGTATTCTTCTCCTAAGTTGTTGATGACATGAACTTTGCAGACTCTCATTCTTCTTTAGTCCCCTATATTTTCGTCTCTGGCTGTTCCTGTGCGTTTTCTTATTCACTTTCCAACTTCTTCGCAGGAACTGTTACCTTTGCATGAACTATCATCCACTATGGCTAGTTGCTGTGATCGATATCATTGAGTCGAGATTATGAACTGCGCTAGTTGCTTCTGATATCTTCTTCGCAAAACTGGTGGGATCCCCTCTCATCATTTGCCTTTGTTGGAGTTGTTGTTTTCTTCGTCACGTTCTCTTCTTCATAGAAAACTCCTCCTCCCTTAGCTGAATTGAGTTGCTTTAATATCTTTACTTGTTGATGATGTTCCAGCCAATTTAGTCTTGGAATTTAACTCCATCATAACCATTCTAATCTTCAAATTTTAACTTCGACTCTCAATTGCTCAGGTTAGCTTTATGAGTCATGAACTGAATTTTAACTTTGCTTATTTCGCAGAGTCCGTTGATTTTACATCGTTCTTTCCTGAGTCTTTTTATGCGTCTTTCCCATTATTACGATTCTGAGATGTGCTCATGCTGTGCACTTCGATATCAATTCTTCACTAGCAGATCTTATTTGCTTTGTCTCTCATTCGTGCTCTTGGGTTTAATGACCTCTCTTAAGCTGTTATGAGTGGTTTATTTCGCCTGATTCTTGATGGTCATTTTGATTCATTCGCCTGGTTAATTGACGTTGGTTCCTTCGTGCTGCTGTGAACCTGCGAAGATAAAAACATCATGAGCTGCGGCTTTGTTCCCCTTCATCTTCGCGTATTCTGCGAAGTTTTATTACTGGAGTTCTTAACTTGTTCGCCCTTAGGGATACCCTGTTCTCTATCTGTCAAATTCCGCTTCATGATCCTTCCTTTCTCCATTGCTTGATAATGGTTTTCCCATTCATGACTTCGTTGGTTTCTGACGATGATTTTAACGAAGTAAGTTTTGACTCTCTTATTTCTTTTGTTTGTTAAAATTTGTTTATCTTCATTGGAACTGCGGCAACTTCGCTGGAACAACTGAAGGAGTAATCCTTTTCACTCACCTGTTGCGGCAACTTCGCTAGAACTTTGTTGATAAAGTGAACTGACAGTAGTAAGCTGTTTGCTTTACTTGCGAAGTGGACTACTCATCATTAGTAAACATTAGTAAAGCAAACAGTAGTAAGCTTGCGAAGTGAACTATCATCATTTGATGTTGACCTATTCTTCATTACACTCTCATTTCGGATGAAGTATTTCTTCTTTACTTCCTATTTGCTTCTTTACATTCTGTTAATTTCTTTATTTTCTGTTTGATTGACGAAGTATGTTGTTTTCTTCCTTATTTCGCTAATGATCACATAATTGATCTTTGCTGCAACCTCTGACGAAGTAAACTTCTTCTATGTCTCTCACGAGGTAAATTTTCCGAACTAAAGTCTTCTTGTTCTTCTTTTCGCTGGTGATTGACAATGATCTCTTTCACGCTTTTTGAATTCTCTTGGTATTTGTTAGTTTCCGACTGCAGTGGTATCGTGGTACTCTCATCAATATTCCTCTCTGGTCATCAACAGAACTAATTGCCCTCATCATTCATCGTCGGCTCTGGCTTGGCACAGTTTTCATCTCTGCAAACAACAAATCTATTGGGTGAGCAATCCAAAAATTTGTGCTAATTCTTGTTGTACGAGGAATGAAAATAGTGGTTGGATATTCTTTTGTTTTCACTTTGCAGAAAACCCCTAAATCAACTGCAAATTTTGGTGTTCAAAGTTATTGAAATCTTTTTAATGGGTTCACAAAATAAGAGATACTGATTGTAAATACGTAACCAAAACTCATTTCGCATCAGATTTTAAAAGAGATTTCAGATTTTCTTTGAAGAACAAACCCTCAGTTCTCATGAAAACTTTTCAAAATATCGTTTTAAATCACTGGATCTCAATTATTCAAAACAAAATTAAAGAGATAGAGATGAAATTTGTCCTTTTTGAGTTTATTGTTGATGAAGATTCATCTGATTTTGCTCCCATAACAGTTCTTTTCCGATCTGCTCATGTTCTTCATTATCTCTTCTCTTTCATTGAATCTGTCTTGAATCAACAAAATCAGGTAGGATCCCCTCCTTCTAGCGCCATATGTAGTTGCAGGAAATCCCGCAACACACCCCTCGTCATATCTTGATAATAATTTCTAGATCTAAATTTATTTGATATGAAAATAAAGATAAAATCCAAAAATTATTAATGGAGACACAAGAATTTACGTGGTTCGATCAATGTGATCTACATCCACGGGATTAAGGTTTTTCACTATTATTATTGAAATTACATAAGTACTACATTGGGACTCCATTAATGAGTATTTGGAGCTCTAAGTCTAGTTTTAGGGGAAGAAGATGATAAAGAAAAATAATAATCTCTCTCTCTCTTACCAAAAATTGTGTCTCCTTTTCTCTCTCCTGCCTTTCTCTTTATATAGGTGTTTACATAGTGGATGACAGCTCACATACAACTCATATTCTCTCAGGCTCTGCTACATTCTCTCAAGCTCTCCTTATAATCTCGCAGGCTCTCTCTCTCTATATATAATTTCGCAAGCTCTGCTACATTCTCTCAAGCTAAGAAAATAATTAAATCTCGCACACTAATAAAATATGTTGTGCGATATTTGGATCCTACAACTTAAATCACCAGCTCAACCAATTAAGTTGTCTTACAACAATTCTTCTAATTCGATATGCACTATATCTTCCTTAAATCAACTCAAGAGAAAATCCTAAAACAGAACCCTAATTCTGCAAATCTCTAAATCGATCTTCTCTGTAACCAAATCTTCAACCTTAATCTTAATTTGTGTCCAACCCATCTTCTATTTTTCTCAATCATCATCTTCTTCATCTTCAATTTCATATTCTAATTCTTCCTTGAACTTATTATGAAAACCCTAACTTTGATTCAATCATCAAACCAACTCAATAACATCAATTAAACAACAACCCTCTTCTAATTCATCTATGATAAACTCGATCTACATCTCAAATCCACAGAAGACCAACTTCTAAATTAAAACCCTAAATTATGTTTCTCTGTCAAATCGTTTTCTTCTTTTCTTCATACTCTTAGCAGCTTCATCTCCATCCCCGTTTACACATCTTCATTATTCGATTCATTCGATAAATCCTCGCGTACAACTCACAAATATCGACAGAAAAGAAACAGAGAAGAAGGAAAGAGAAGAAGAAAGAAGAATGAAGAAGAAGAAGAGAATAAAATGAATATCTTCTCGACCTTGCGTCGATAAGACCAAGTCAAAATTACTGATACACCCAACGATTCGAGATATGGGCATTACTGGTCGGTCTAAAACAAAAAGACCATTTTTCCCTTCATACAAGACGAGGTGATATCATCTTCGTCTGATATCCGAATGACACGTTCGAGTCCATTCCGCGTAACTTTTCGAGATCTATTCAATGGTACTAATTTCGTATCTAGTTTGTTGTTAGATTAATTTTTATTATTTAAAATCTATATTAACTAATCGAGTCATTAACGGATAAATCGTCTCTTGATCGACTCTTGACCGGTCTAATAGCGTTGACGAGCTTGAGGGTCTTTACATTCTCCCCACCTTATTCATTTTCGTCCTCGAAAATCAAACCATCATTTTGATCTTCAAAAACTCCCCACCTTATAGAATAATTCCATCTCTTGTCTAAGCGCAAACAACATGAAACAAAGCACAAATCTATAAGGCTTTCTACAACTAAAACTTGTGGCTCTAGGTTCAACTACGCTGATTTAATTTCTATCAAATAGGGAAGTCTAGTTTTTCTTAAACTAAATTTTTATTTTATAAGATGTCTCTAACTTCAAGGAAGAATCCTACGAATCGTTCTAAGTAAAATTATATCTATCGGTTTCCTAAAGAGTTATATCAAACTTCTATGATCGGCTGTCTCTGAATGCAGTTGCCCTGTCAGGGTTGGCCAATCCCAACAATGCCTTCCTACGAACAGAGAAAACACAACCTTCACTATTCCCCAGTGCTGGATTAACTAAGATATTGATTTCTTAAAATTATTTAGTCTCTAAACTTTTATTGAAATTGGTGTAAGTCTTATAGAATTGACTTCGTAAAACATACATATAGTTCACAACATGTTAAACAATTTTATTTATAATCCTCGAAATTTATTTTATTTAATTTTTATGTACTGTTATTATTATTCATTTATTTTACCATTATAAGTAATCCAAATTCGATTCCCGTCAATTTATAATATCAGATATTTTAACTTTAGTTTGATACCATATATATATAAATTTTCAAAATTTATCTATTATAAATTTCCTACTAATTTAATTACTCAATTACTTTTATCAACTGTGTTATTATTCTCATTATTTTGATGTTGATAGTCTGGTTGATACCTTAACCCTTAATCTTCTAATTATAATTTTACATTCACGTAAAGATTGATATAACATACTTTATTTATTCAAATTGAATCTGTATACTGTATTTTGTTAAATCTTGGCGTTGGTAATTTAATATGATTTAAATTTAAATCTGCATAAAATTATAATGTATCCTAATAGTCTTTAGAGCTATTAATGTAAAGTATCCTAATAATATACTTATTTTCTTTTAACTATAATCTTACACTAAACATCTGGATACTATTATTGTTACTTCATGTATATTTGTTTCATTTAGAAATTTACTGAGTCATTTATTAGATAAAAATAATTTCAGTACAATAATACTAACAAGTTAAGTCATTTTATTTTGTACTTTATACCCTCATATTTTTACGTCTAACGTCTAGTAAGTCTTATATTAACTATCTAATTTGGATGCAAAACATAGATCTTTAATTTTTAATTAGTTTAATTAATAAAACTTAATCGTAAATACGCGTTAATAATTTTCCATAGTTATTTAATCATAATTATTATTTTTATCACTATATATTTTATTGAAATTTTATTTAAGTCAAGTACCACTAATGGAGAAATGCTAACACTACATTATTAAAATTATTATTACTATTATGATCATCTTTAATTACTATTATGATCATCTTTAATTACTATTATAATATTATTTTTATTAACATTTATGTGATTATAAATTGTTGATTCTACATATAAGTCAAGGTACTCGATAAATTTTTATGTGACTTTCAAGATTTATCAATAATACTAATCTCACTATTTTAATAGTATTAGATTATCTACATGTTCATACTTTTTAAATTAATTATTCCCAAATCCTTATTAACTAAAGTTATTGATGTACCCTACAATTTTTACTTCATTACAAATACAAAGAAACAATTAAACAAACAAATCAATCAATCAAATAATTCTTTTAATTATTGATAGCTTTTAGTGATTAAGATTTATCTCACATACCCAACCCAGTTCTAAACTAATTTAGTTCTCTAACTAGCACTGGCTATTAT
The DNA here is from genome assembly GCA_023531295.1 of Papaver armeniacum. Classification (NCBI taxonomy): domain Eukaryota; kingdom Viridiplantae; phylum Streptophyta; class Magnoliopsida; order Ranunculales; family Papaveraceae; genus Papaver; species Papaver armeniacum. The sequence goes on from JAJJWW010017373.1 coordinate 33,746, forward strand.
TATCTTTCCCATATAAGATCTAATAGTGAGCTCTGATACCAACACTGTAGCGCCCCCTAAGCTAGCAGCTGACTAATCCAAGAGATTAACTAAATAAAGAGGCACTAAGAATCTGAATCATATACTTAAGCATTTGATGAAGAAATCTGCTATAAAACTTAACCCAAAACTAACCCCGCTCAGAAATATATATACAAGATCTTCTCTCAAATGATACATATACAATAGTCATTTGGTTTACAAATAGAATATACAACATAATAAACATATCAGATTATAACCAACTAAAGAAGTCAACTTCTCGGAGCTTTCGCTGCGCAACTCTGATCTGTCTCTGAAACTGAAAGTGGGAATAATTAACATTTAACTTCTAAGTAATCATAGGCAAGATTTGGAAAACAATTCATGATTTCGGAAACATTAAATAGTGACCAAGTCACTAAAAATAAACAAACATGCATATGGACAAACTCCTTCGTCAAACAATGTATATATTGAGTGTCGACCACTTCCTTCCACACCCTATTAGCCTATATGGTGTCGACCAATTCCTTACACACCTATAAGCATAAGAAAACAATTCATGTAGATATAAATGAAGGAGCCTATCATATTCCTAATAGATGTCGACCAATTCCTTACACACCTATTAGGCACACAAACGGAAATTCTTATTTCCCAAACAATTCATATTGACAACAAAACATCACAGGTCCTCTCCAAACCATGGAAAGATTAACAAAATCAACAAAATTATCGTAAAACAAGTTGAACAGTGCAAAGAATGTACAAACAGAAATGCATGACTTTGTTAAACATAAACTTCTGTAAAAGAAACATCAATGGTTACCATAGAGTCAAATGTATTCCCACCTCTTTTGATGACAATCCACGCCTACCTCGAGATCCACGATCCACTGGTTCATCCTTCGAATCGATCGTTATTAATATAGACTAACTGTTAATCATACAAGCACTCTAAGAATCTAGCCAAGATGGCTCATACAAGAATCATACGAGTCTAACTAATGGTTCTAAGCCCATTTATGATTCTACACATCTTCATTATCCATCTCTTGCATATTTAAAGGTATACTAATTCAATTAGGTTGTTTCTCTCATCCATTAGCTAAGTCTTGCGAACATCTACAACTTTGTAGAAGAAGTCAAAGGCTAATTTGGACCATAAGGGGTCCAATTCATCTAATTAAGAAAGACTAATCCTAAACCCAAGTCCACTATACAAGCCCATTACACAAGGCCTGGTCCACTAGGGTCTACTAACGGTCTCTAATAGTCAACAAGGTCGATTAACAGTCAACGTCCAAGGTCTGGTCAAGTCTAGGGTCAAACGATCAACGAGTCAAAGAAGACAACTCAGTCAAGACTCACTGAGTCAGGCTTGGTCAGGTCTGGTTACTGAGTTAACTCAGTCAGATGGTCTAAGTCAGGTAAGTCAGGTATACTGACTGGGATGCCTAACATGCTTCAGCTGTGGTTTCTAAGGCATCTCAACTCTAGTTATTCTACTTGTAAATGAAATTCCTAGCAACATCATTTTCTAATTCTACTAGACTATAAAACTTCACACAATACATTGGATCCAAGTAAAACTTCACAATTCAATCACAAGAACAAACTTAGATTACCTGCAAAAATGCAGTTACAAGCTTTCTCTAGAGAGGTTCAACTTAACACCTTCATCTAACCTTCATCCCTATATCACAGTCACAAAATATCTCATTCAACTTATTTAGTAATAACTTTTATAAATTCACTACAACTTAGAACTGATATAGACCAATTAACATTACCAGAATCTATGTTCCTGCAATATAACTCAACTCAGTTCAACTCTTCTTCTTCCTTTAGTTATGTAATTTCCACTCCAACTATGACCAATACCATCATTTGAATACAATTCAACTATAGTACAAACCACTTGCCTTAATCTCAGTTCAGCACCATCATTACAAACTGTAATCTTCATTCCCATTTCACCAACTCAATTACAATTATAATTACAGCTGCACCACCAATACACATAGAACAAGTAAATTCTTCATCAACATCTTCTCAGTCACTATACAATAACCCAACAGCCACACTAAAGCTACCACCATTACCATTTCCTTGCTAACTAATGTCAACACCACTTCTAAAACTCAGTTTCTGTTTCATCCTCAATATGTACCAACCCTTGTAGATCAATATAAACCTAAACCCCAACCAATACAGCTCCATTTTATATCAACACAATTCTTAACTTCATATGCATTCACATAATCTCAATAATGAACAGGAAATAATTCTTCCAAATTAATTAAGTAAAACAATTACCTCAGAATGCATTCAATCAAGTATTTGAAACTGAATTCTTCTTTACTTGTCCCAATTCAATACACCATCTCAAACCACCACCATATTTCATCTTCTACATCTGTGATTTCTCAATTCATTTACATCTCCTTCTGAACTTAAATCACCAGCTCAACCAATTAAGTTGTCTTACAACAATTTTTCTAATTCGATATGCACTATATCTTCCTTAAATCAACTCAAGAGAAAATCCTAAAACAGAACCCTAATTCTGCAAATCTCTAAATCGACCTTCTCTGTAACTAAATCTTCAACCTTAATCTTAATTCGTGTCCAACCCATCTTCTATTTTTCTCAATCATCATCTTCTTCATCTTCAATTTCATATTCTAATTCTTCCTTGAACTTATTATGAAAACCCTAACTTTGATTCAATCATCTAACCAACTCAATAACATCAATTAAACAACAACCCTCTTCTAATTCATCTATGATAAACTCGATCTACATCTCAAATCCACAGAAGACCAACTTCTAAATTAAAACCCTAAATTATGTTTCTCTGTCAAATCGTTTTCTTCTTTTCTTCATACTCTTAGCAGCTTCATCTCCATCCCCGTTTACACATCTTCAGTACCTGATTCTGTTCGATAAATCCTCGTGTACAACTCACAAATATCGACAGAAAAGAAACAGAGAAGAAGGAAAGAGAAGAAGAAAGAAGAAGAAGAAGAAGAAGAGAATAAAATGAAATCTTCTCGACCTTGCGTCGATAAGACCAAGTCAAAATTACTGATACACCCAACGATTCAGATATGGGCAGCCCTGGTCGGTCTAAAACAAAAAGACCATTTTTCCCTTCATACAAGACCGGTGATATCATCTTCGTCTGATATCCGAATGACACGTTCGAGTCCATTCCGCGTAACTTTTCGAGATCTATTCAATGGTACTAATTTCGTATCTAGTTCGTTGTTAGATTAATTTCTATTAATTAAAATCTATATTAACTAATCGAGTCATTAACGGATAAATCGTCTCTTGATCGACTCTTGACCGGTCTAATAGCGTTGACGAGCTTGAGGGTCTTTACATAAGGACCTGACGAAGGAGTTTATGTTAAGATAAACGGAAGAGCATTTGTCCAACTCATATCACTTGGTTGAATAGAGTTGATACCAAACAGATTTTTTGTTCCTTTACTGTTTGGAATACGAACCAAAGGAATTGTTCCAAGTACGTGACTAAGGTCGGAGGCTTGGGAATACATACGGAACTAGGTGAACTATAGGTTTAGTTGCTTGGTCTTAACTATACGAAGTTAGGTGTAATTTTGTCTAGCGGCTTAATCCTGAGAGTATTCAATTCTGGACAAGGTCCCGGGGTCTTTCTGTATTTACGGTTTCCTCGTTAACAAAATCTTGCTATGTCATTTACTTTATATTTCCGCATTATAATTGTTTTATTATAATTAAAGTAAATTACACAAATGTTAATTCCTATTTACTTGATAAGTGAATCCTATTGTGTTTGGTTAAGTCCAAACCTTTTTATCAAGTAACATACTTCGTTGTTGTATTGTCTCGATGTCGTATCCATAGACGATCACACGAAGTGTGAACCGATTAGTTATATTGTCTCGACTTAGTCCATAGACTATCACTTTCGGAAAAAGGACTTATAGGTAGGAAAAGTTTTAGCTTGAGGTATATTTGGGTACCCTCGCCTTTTCACTCTTTATTGAACGTAGTGTTATAAACATTGCCGAGGCAACCAAAAATATTAACCTTTTAAGTCAGAGGTTTGATAACTTTGGTCAGAAGTTCGATGACTTTGTCATGACGAGTCAACGGTACCAACAAAATAGTGACCGAGCAATTAGCAACTTAGAGACTCAAATAAGTCAACTTTCGAACCAGTTAAATGATAAGGAAAACAGGACATTTCCTAGCCAAACGACTCCAAATTCAAAAGTAGTTAACCAGGTTAATTTATCAGGTAGTTCTAACCACAATGAACATATCAAAGCAGTTATCACCCTTAGGAGTGGTAAAACTTTAGAGAACTCGGTAGAACCACCTAAGGACAAAGGTTCAGCTGAAAAAGAGATTGAGGTTGACCAAACTTCGTCGAAAGACCCTAATAGGCCTGAGAGTGCTACTAGTCCAAGTGAGGAAAATATCCCTGAGAGAGTATACATACCACCTGCACCATTTTCTCAAGGACTCGCTAAGAAAAAACCTAGTACATATGCTGAAATCCTAGACATCTTTAAGCAAGTTAAGATCAACATGCCCTTGTTAGATGCTATAAAACATGCCAAAGTGCGTTGATATTAGTCGGACTAGTATCTCGGTCCATTAGGATAGGTTCATTTTGGCGGAGGCCTTCGGACAGGATATGGGAAACACCAATCACTTAGTAAACATCAAAACCATCTATGTTTTTCTCTATATCCATCTTCTTGATCTATCCATGTGATTAGTTTTGACTCGGGTATTGATGTCCATAGTGCGCATCGGGGTACTTCCTCCTGCAGTCAATAAGTATGCCAACCAAGGAGATTCTTTAGTGCCTTCAAGGTTTTGCCTGGGAGTAAAGGTTTGTGGGTACACCTCCGGTAAACCCTCCGGAGAACACTCCGCCACTAGGGCCACCTAGGGGTTCAAATGATTTTATTTTCTAGAATAAATTTGCTCGAGGACTAGCAAATAATAAGTTTTGAAATTATTTGATAGACATTTTTGTGTCTAAATTGTTGAGTATTGTTGGAACTCACTAATATTTTATGTATTTTAGGTATTTTTGGAAATAAATATTTTTTCCATTAAAAGTTGGAGGACAAGCTATTCGGACTCGTCCTTGGATAAGGGTAACCCCGATTACTAAGGGGCACCCAAGGGTATGGGTCCTTTTCGATCTAATTTGGCTAGAACTTCGTGTTGGAAGAAAACGGGGAGAGCATGCACGGGATGATATTCACGGATTACGAGGCGTGTTTGGAAGAGTTTTGCTCGTGTTTGGTCACTTCAAAAACGTGTAGGAGTTAAATAAGGAAGCTTCGTACGTATTTACATCATCAAGCCGTGTAGAACTAAAACAGGGAAGAAAATATTCCCAAAGATATTTTTTCATACCGAGCAATGGAGGATTTGGATTAATGAGGAGTTATTCTTGCTCCAAAAGGTTATAAAGGCGCCCGGGAGGAGGTCATGGAGAGTTTGGGGATAGTTTGGCGAAGCTTAGAAAATCGATTTGCGAGAGAATGCATTGTAGCTGTGCCAAGAACCTACTGATGGTAAAAGACTCAAGCGTGGGTCGTAGTTTATACTTAAAGAACAACGGCATTTCATCTTTATCAAGTGTTTGCAACATCTATAATGCAAACCCGATTTTTCATCTTATTCTCCTTTGTCCATCATTTGTAAACCATTTTGAGCAATAAAATCACCATTTGGCGTGTTTCCAACATGATGAGCTAGGCTCCATCCTTCGGGACGACGGAGGAAGGCAATTTCATAAAACATAATTCTTAAAATCAAACCACGTCCGAGTGAACGACAACCCTTTATTACTACAACATCATTGAAAATAAACCATCACAACTTAGAGACTGACGGTTAAATGATAAGAAAAAGGACATTTCTAGCCAAACGACTCCAAAAATAAACAGGTTAATTTATCAGAGTAGTTCTAACCACAATGAGACATACCAAACTTCACGAAAGACCTAATAGGCCTGAGAGTGCTACTTAGTCCAAGTGAGGAAAATATAGTATACATACCACCTGCACCATTTTCTCAAGGACTCGCTAAGAAAAAACCTAGTACATATGCTGAAATCCTAGACATCTTTAAGCAAGTTAAGATCAACATGCCCTTGTTAGATGCTATAAAACATGTACCGGATATGGCCAAGTTCCTAAAAGAGATGTGCACTGTCAAGAGAGACTCGAGTGTCCATAAAAAGGCATTTTGACCCAACAAGTTAGTTCCACAATCTCACAAAAGTACCCAGTCAAATTTAAAGATCCTGGTTGTCCTACTTTCACATGTGTTATAGCTAGCCAAAAGATAGAAAATTCTCTTATAGATCTTGGGGCTAGTGTGAGTCTTTTACCGTTCTCGGTATATGAACAACTTGGACTAGGTGAGATGAAACCAACTAGGATAAAACTACAGTTAGCCGATAGGTCAGTCAAAATCCCACGTGGAATTATTGAAGACGTTTTGGTTCAGGTAGAAAACTTTATCTATCCAGTTGACTTTGTGATTTTAGACACTCAATCTATCTCTAGCCAAGATATCAGTATCCCAATCATCATAGGTCTTCCGTTTCTTGCCACTGCAAATGCAGTCATACATTGTCAAACTGGCCTAGTAGAATTTTCTTTTGGGAATCAGAAAATCTCGGTGAACACTATGAGTTTATATGCATGATTGATTCTCTAGTTGAGAATACTTTTACCATTAATAGTGTTAGCGATCCTTTAGAGGCGTGCTTGGCCCACTTTGAAGACTATTATGATGAGGATAGTCATTTTGAAGAAGTTAATGCGTTGTTAGATTCTGCACCAGCTATGAATTATGGAAAATGGCAGCGTAAACCAGAACCTATTCCACCGACCATTGATAAACCCCTCCCATCATCAGTTAAGGCACCTACCCTTGAATTAAAGCCGCTACCAGATATACTAAAATATGTATTTCTTGGTAGTGAAAATACTCTTCCTGCCATAATTGCCTCTGACTTAGAGCCAATCAGGTTAGTAGACTAGTTAGTGTTCTCCGAGAGCACAAGACTGCAATAGGGTGGACTATAGAAGATTTGAAAGGAATTAGTCTTGCTGATTGTATGCACCACATCTACCTAGAAGAAGGTGCCAAAACCTCAAGAGAAATGCCGGGACATTTAAATCCTAATATGAAGGAAGTTTTCCATACAGAGGTGCTCAAGTTATTAGATGCGGGTATCATATACCCCCATATCTGTTAGTAAATGGGTCAGTCTTGTCCAGGTTGTCCCAAAGAATTCTGGGATTACTGTAGTTGCGAATGAGAATAATGAATTAATCCCTACCCGTGTTACTACCGAGTGGAGAGTTTTTATAGACTACCGTAAGCTGAACTCAACAACTAGGAAAGATCACGTTCCTTTACTATTCATCGACCAGATGTTAGAAAGATTATCTGGCCACAACCATTATTGTTTCCTAGATGGATATTCTAGTTATAACCAAATCCCTATAGCACCGGAGGACCAAGAGAAAACAACCTTCACATGTCCATTTGGTACTTTTGCTTATAGACGTATGCCTTTTGGGTTGTGGAATGAACCCACAACATTCCAACGTTGCATGCTAAGTATCTTTTCGGACATGGTTCAACGATTTCTCGAGGTCTTTACGAACGATTTTTCGGTTTTTGGATCCTCTTTCGATGAATGCTTGCACCACCTTCTAGAATGTTGTAAAGAAAAGAACTTCGTCTTTAATTGGGAAAAGTGTCATTTTATGGTTAAATCTGGAATAGTGTTAGGACATGTGGTGTCCTCTAAGGGAATAGAAGTTGATAAAGCCAAGGTTGAACTGATTTCAAAATTAAGACCACCTAAGAATGTAACAGATGTTAGATATTTCCTTGGCCATGCTGTATTTTATCGTCGTTTCATCAAAGACTTTAGTAAGATTGCTTTACCCCTATCGAACCTACTTGCTAAAGATATTGTGTTTGTACTTTATAAAGCATGTGTTAAAGATTTTGAGAAGCTTAAATCATTATTAACTTCTGCCCCTATCATACAACCACCCGATTGGAACCTCCCATTTGAACTCATGTGTGATGCGTCTGATTATGCGGTTGGTGCTGTCCTTGGTCAACGACGTGATAAAGCACCTAATGTGATTTATTATGCTAGTAGGACCCTAAACGATGCCCAGTTGAACTACACTACTGTTGATGGTGGTTTTTAGTTCAAGGATAAAATTGTAAAACCCTGTATTTAATGTGTCGTCATTATGCAAAGAAATAGAGCCATTTAAAAGTGATGAGTGCCTATGCCTCTTTGCTTACATATATATTGAGCAATTCAATATACCCATATATGAAATTTATTCGGAATAGTGTTGGTTGCAAAAATCCCAGATATTCTGTAAATTTTATTTATCTCCCACCTGCATTATTCACTAATGCATGGCTTGCTGAGTATTTTACCTATGTTATATCCACATATGAACTCTTAATATTGACATGATATGACAACTAATGTTCGTTCGCAGCTGAGCAGCATGAGTTTCCCGAAGTGTTAGGATTAAGAAGTACATGTAAATACTCAATTAGAGACACGCATGTTGCGTTGCTCTCTGAGATAAAAATTAGTGATTTTGTGTCAACGCGCAAAATTCACCAAAAATGATTAATTTTGTGTCAGCTCGCAATATTCAATTTTCTAACCTAATTTTATCAATTTACAAAAATTAGGTTTTTGTGGTCTGCGCAATATCTCAATCCCTATTGGTCGAGACTAAACCTAGGCAAAGTAGGAAATTAATCCATCATGGATTAGTAGGAGCAGGATCCTACCAAAAGTTGGAAAACAAGAAATAAAGGGAAACTTCAACAAATAAAGGCAGTAACAAAAGGGGGCGCGGTCGCACCTCTTGGCCGGCCGATTTTCCCTAGCTGGCGCCTCCCATGGTCGACCGACCATGCCCTATATCGTTGTCTGCCGGCCCCTCTTTCCCATCGACCAATTAAATCGCTCCAAAGTCGCACCCTATATAACTTAATAAAAGTTAAAAGTTGGCTGGCTGACGCGCTTAATTTCTTAAGAAATTAAATCTAGACTGTCCATGTCAGTCTTAAAACGATCATGGCCGTCCAATTTAACGAGCTTGGACTTCTCCCGGCGTGACCAAACAAGATCCATGATACTCACTGACCAGCCCTTTGTTATTTCAGCCAATCAGAACTTTCCTAGCACGCAGGCAGCATCCGCAATTTCTAGCCAAAGTAGGCTAGTCGAGCCGCCTGAAAAGGGTCTTAATTAGGTCATTACCGCCCATGGCAGTCTTAAATCAATCACGGCCAGCCAAATTGATCGGCTTAGATTCAAGCTTGAGCAACCAATGAGGTTCCATTATGTTCGCTGGCGGCCCATCTTTGGCTTTGACCAATCATATCTCTTCAACTTGGTCGGACGATATCCAAAAGGTCACCAAAGATTGGACGAACAGCTGGGAGCATTTTGTAAATAATTTAAGTATGAGCTACATGCAAAAAGTTTCGTATGGATGTCTAGTATAACAAACTAAAAAATCACATCAATCGGATTAACGAGCTAAAAGATACAACTTAAAAGGCGAGCTAGGTCATGGCTGAAAACTGACAGAATTCCTCTGTGTATTTTGTATTTAAGTTGTGTAGTAGATTCTCACGAGATTGACAAAGAAGCTAAATTGGCAATAGAGGTTACGTGCTTCTTTGGCTGCAGAAACAGAGAAGTTAACCACTGCCAAGTTCACAGATGTGTCTTTTGAGGTAGTTTGTCCAAGTTGCCGTATTGGATTTTACGTTTCTTATGTACATAACAGTCAGGTGCAGCTGAAACTGGCAAACGGTTATTAAGGTATTATTATTTTTAACTGCGAATACTTTTCATTTCATAGTTTGCGAACAAAGTTCTTTTTTAAAAAAAAAAAGAAAAAAAAGCATCATAATAAATGACTAAAACATAAACACTTATTTGATAAAGAGTTTTCTATATAATAAAGTTTCATTTAAGGATCTTATACAAAGATACAAAGTTCAGCTGAGTTTGGTGCAGCGGTAAATGGATATTTCATATTTAAATTATGTAAATGACTGCATTGTAAGTTTATGTTTAAACATTTGACTCTTTTCTTTTCTATTCTCAAGTTTATAATTGTTTTTAAAAAAATTTAGGTCATATCAGGTGGAACAGGGTGGGGATGCAGGATGCGTAACAATGAAAAATATTCTTAATGTACATAAATTATCTCCCTCCAATCATAAATTGAAAAAAATACCAAATAAATTAGTTTAATCGCATTTCTGAGGCATACCATTGCTATCAAGGAAATGCTTATTTATCAAAAAGACGCATAACTATTGATTTTGCTCTGTTTCATTGCTATAGCCTTAAATTTACTCAGTAGGGTCTTAGTAAAATAAAGGCTCATAAAACTAAAAAATGAAGAAGATAATTATGTAATATTGAAAGCATACATTACATTGCACTCGTGTCATAACTCACATTCACCCGCTTCTCTTTGAAATGCTTACATGTCACAAATTTTCCAAGTAAAAATCAGATATGTTTGTTGATTCCAACATTTTTGACACGTATAATTTGATATTTTTTCCTGTTGATTTGGAAGGGTTGTAATTCAAATCAGAGTCTAGAAGATTTCTCTCATAGAAAATGAGTTATCGATAAATCTTACCAGTTTGATTTTTCAATAACTCAGTTTTGGTAAAAATATCATTTGAGAATATGATATTAAAGCTGAAACACTAAGTAGACAAGAAACCGAGAGTAATGTTCATATTTCAAGAATCGTATTATACTTTTACCTACGTATTATGAAATAAGTATAATAAACAAAATCAATTTTTAATGTAGGAAGGTAGAGGAACTTGATAATAAATTTAAGAATAAGTCTTCAATCAAAGTGTTTTATCGACAATTCTTGATTAAAGAGTTTTATCGATTGTTCTTGATTTGTGGCTATGATGATATGCACATAAAAAAGAACATCTTCCTCTGAAGTAAATCTTTCGATAATTTTCAAGTGGCACTGTTAGGTCCAATATAATGAGATGCAGATATATGATATGATCAATGATTACGATAATATGCAATTAGGATTTGTTAATGATTTTCTAATGCGAAGTGTGCTTGAATTAATCTTTGGCTTGACTCTTACAGTCACCCACACCGATGTGTCATCAGCATCTCAAGGATACGAAAACAAGTTTCGCTTCAAAATTAGAGTAAAATACTAAGACACATACAAAACCCAATAATTCTTTTATTCGTGAGATGACACTGTCATGAAATGAAAATTAAGACACATCTATTGGAAATTAAAACATACAAAATTATACCTTCATACTAGAAATTAGTGCACTATGAGATATCAAACCTTATGATCTGCCAATTTTGATTTTGAAATGCAAAATAAATCATCTAAAAGCGTCTGTAAATCCCTAGAATTTCAGTATCATTTCGATACCAGTTATAAGTCCATTTTGGTATCGTCGTTAAGCCCATGTTGTCAACCTATAATATATGGGATTATCATACATTTCAAGGCTAAAATAAAATATATGTACTCAAAATCGTTTACCTTATAATGAACCATATCATTTTATAATTCACTGGTGCCTACAAACTAATTCAACAAGTTTAAGTATTTTCTTTTATTATACCGGTACCCAAAGACTCTCACCTAATGGCTGAGATTAAGAACTAATTTATGGGTAAACATATAATTAACAAAAATCTTTCACCCATTAAACAATTTTTTATTTTTCGACATTGTTGAACTTACATCCATTGATTTAAGCTATTGATTTTAGAACGCTACACAAAAAATTAATCAGATAATTTTGAGGTATTGTAGGTCTATGGAATGCTTATGGGAAACTAGAAGGTGGGGTTATCAAGAAAAGGAATGTGAAAGAATTGCAATTAGAGATATTGAACAAATAGCTTCGCATACCCCTACAAGAAGAGGTTAAACAAAATGCTAAGGACCGAGTTATAATTATGAAAGTCCAAGTCAATCATCTGCTAATTTTATCATTTGAAATCGTATTCAAGTTATTTAGGTTTCGGTTGGTTGCTTATTCGTTAAAATTTCTTTGATGTTGGATTCATTTTTTTTTCTTCCAAACATACGAAACAAACAATTGATTATACGTTGTTTTTATTGTTTGAATTGGTCATCTGACAATATATCATTTATTCATTATTTTCTTGCACAAATGTTCTTTTGTATTAATTAGTGAGAAAAATAATGTAGAAAACCGTAATTTTACAAATCATATTCAATTGCATAACAAGATAGATTATTTGCAATGATTTTCATGTGACTGTGATTTAAAACTTTTTACTACCAATGAGAAGATTTACGGTAAAATTAACATTTTTGTTTTGCTTTGTTCTTTCATTGTTTTACTATGAATAAAAAGATTTACTATTTCTTACTGTACAAGTGTAATTATAATGGAATTATTTATTTTTACTATAATATTATTACTTACATAAGTTAGATATTTCCACGATGTATTGCATATCAAAGGGTATCAAAAAATTTTATCAATCAAAAAATAATATATAATCAAGAAATAATATATTAGAATCAAAAAATAATATACAGTATAAATGTTCCAAAGACATTTAGGCTTTCGCCCCGCCACACCAATCGACAGTTCCCACAAGACCCGGTGCGTAGTACGGGTTACACACTAGTTTAGTTTTAATACTCTTTAGACATCCCTTATTCTTTACTATTGGGTGGACGAAGAAACCCATAGATACCTAGACACTCACACTATAATCCTAGATAAGGCGTTCGTGAATTATTTGGAACCCTTAAAACATGTTTCTTCTTTTTTTCTGTCCAGTGAAAATATGTTAGTTTGGCCTTTGTGATCATCAAAAAATCATCCCAGATGATTAGTACCATACATATCTTAGCAGCAATTGTGAAGTCCAAAGGGAATATTTGTTCACGACGGCTCCATAAATCAAGAAATATTTGTTCACGACAGCTCCATAAATAGCCTAAGAGAGGACCTAGCAAATTCACGTGTCATCTCACTCATCGCATATTCATTTCCTACTTGGCATATCCTTGTCCTGAAAAACTTTACAGTTAAACTAGGTTTTGTGCTTTCCAAGCAACACAAAAAAGAGAAAAAGAATCTGACGTATATCCAGTTCAGGTCGGCAGTTTGAGTACACAAGCTACTTAAGGGCGTCAAATTCCTAAGCTATCTTAACCGTTCATCTCATTTTATTAGGAACACTAAACGTGTCGACAATAGTAAAGAACATATCAAACAATATGGACGGTGGATGTGCTTTGTTGTCCTTCATCTTGAAACTTTCGTATAACACACGTGTTTCTATGACATCATTATTATTAAATTTTTTCTACTTTAGGACCTGAAAAATTGCTAACTGGTTGTTCATTTCTTTGACCTAAATTTTGTGGGAGGAGTCGAATAAAAGAAAGAAAAAAAAAAATCGCCCTAAATTTTATCCTAATTATCAAGATTTTTCTGGGAATACTGGAAGATTCCGCGTTAGTTCTTCTGTTTCATTTAAAAAGGTTGGATTTTTTCATGGCTAGATTGATTTCATACTCAAGATTTCAAATTTCCAGGAAGATTAATTCTACAAAATTTCGCGAAAACAAAAACAGCAGCAGCAAAAGTAGCAGTAATTATCAACTGCAGATTCATCAGTCTTATTCCTTTTAATAGTAATTGTTATTCAATAATAAAGTCATGGGTAAACGTAAGTTTTTCATTTTGATTGTTTTAAATGTATTTCGTTTCATTTTCATTTTTGCAATAATTTGAATGATTTATTTGCTGCTCCACTTATAATTTCATGGTTCAGTTTATACCAGAATGTTTATAATCTATTTATTAGTCATGAATCTATTTCAAAAATTCAAGCTTTTTAGGAAAAACATAGTTGTACACAATTTGGTCTTTAAAATTGGTCTTTAAATTTGATCAATTTCGATTAAATTTTGAGCTTCTGTCATGCATATGTGCGCAGGTAGTAAAAAAAGTAAAACTGCAACTCTATACGATAGCGACGATGATGATAGTCAAAGTTCATCGTCCACGGCCATGTCCGAGCTGACAATAGCTCAAGGCCCATATACTGAAGAAACCGATGGTTCCATTGACAATCTTGATGCTTGTCTTGATGCTTTATACGAGAAGAGGTATTTGACTGTTTCTATGTTCTATCTTACCTGAAGTGCAAATGTTCACAACATGTTTTTCTACTATGGAATTAGAAATATATAAGAATGACTCGAATTAGACGAGGGAAAATGGCTAATCATGACCATGGTGTAAAATGTTGAATGTAGGGGATCCACTAGAGAGAATGCACTGTCTACAATCGTCGACAGTTTTAGAATGAAGTTGCAGCATCAATTTGTGGCAAACAAGTAAGTGTTGATGTTTAAACAATCTCTCTTCAGATAGTATGAGGTGCTGAGCTTCTTGATATTGATGTTATTGTCTTCTCGAGTAAATCGTTTCTCTAGTCTCTGTTAACCTTTGCAGAATCTCAAATCGCTCGTCATGTATCCCTGATTAGTACTAACTAGTATTTTAGTGAATCAGTTTATTGTCCTTATGTGGTTTCTTTATTTTCCTTTCTAGGTGTATCACTTTGCTCCATCAGTGTCTCAATTCTTTCAAAAAAGGATCTACAAAAGAGATACATTTAGCGTCTCTTGCCATTGGTTAGTGACAAGACTCTGGGTTGCAAATTTGTTGTTGATTTCTCCAAAAATGTCTAATATTTATATCTTTCTAGGATTGCTATCTGTAACTGCTGGTTGTGAGGATGGAAAAGCACAGGAAATACTCGAGGAATCTTTTACTCCTCTTTCCTCAGCTCTTAAATCTGGAACAGATTCACTTAAAATATCATCTGTATGTGTAAAATTGGTTGTTACTGAATTCCTCGGTTTTGTTATTTTATTGCTTTGGTTTTTCATCCTTGATATATGTTTGTTGCAGATTCTGGACTGTTTGGCCATATTAACTTTTATAGGTGGGGTTAATGAAGAGGAGACAGAGAGGTCAATGCAAATTATGTGGCAATTTATTAAACCAAAATTGGGACCAAATAATGTAAGTAATTTGATTTCTATTCTAAGATTGAAATTCTCTTATGTGGTTTCAACTTTAATCCATGAATCAGCAGATAATTTTAGTTCTTTTGCATTCCTTTAGTAGTTTTTTTTTTGTGCCTCAGGTTGTTGCAAGTAAGCCTACACCAGCTATATTGACAGCTGCTATATCTGCTTGGGCTTTTCTACTCTCAACAATGAACGAATTCAAACTTAACTCTAAAGATTGGCAAGAGTGAGGGGATTCTTTTCTCTACAACTTTTGTGTTTTCTTGTTAGCGGAGTGATTTTGGGTAGTGAATTTACACCGATTGGAAACGCTTGCAGGTCAATTTCTCACTTGTCAACTTTACTGGAAAAGGATGATAGAGCACTTCGCATGGCAGCTGGAGAAGCAATAGCCCTTATTTTTGAGATTGGACAGCTAGTGAAGTTTCGCAATGATGAGACTAACTCTGGTGATGAGATCAATAAACCCACAGAAGGGTATATACAAATACAAGGACTGAGGGGGAAAATAACCAATCAAGTGAGGGATCTTTCAACAGAAGCAGGTGGTAAAGGCTCCGCAAAGAAAGATCTGAATAGCCAAAGAAACTTGTTCCGTGATGTTTTGGAGTTCCTTGAGGTATTTTCTGATTTTTTTCCCCAATAAGTCGCTGAATATCGAAAATTAGTAGAAACCGATCTTGTGATTTCCGTTAATAAGAGACATTACAAATGATCTATACGCGTTATGTGTTTCAACAGAAATCAAGAAATGAAAAATTGCTAACTAACAGTTCATAAACAGAAAAGCAAAACCATTAAAGACAGACACACGACTAGATGATAAAAAACAAGTAGAAGGAAGATGTTTGAAAAATATTCCTACTTTTATTTCGTCTATAAATCTGGTCTGGCTGATTATGCTGACAAATAAAATCTGTGAACAGGCTGGATACCCTCCCGAAACATCGTTCAAAGTTGGTGGGGATACACTTAGTGTTTCCTCATGGTCGAAAGTGATACAGGTATTTGTGTCTTCTATGCATTACTCCTTTATGTCAGAAATTAATAACTTCATTGACTGAGTTTTTAATTCCTGTTATCCGAAAATAGTTAAACTTCTGTAGGCGGTTTCTGGCTGGTGGATTTGCTAAGCATATGCAGGTTGGAGTCTTTTTTCCCTAAGATCGTCGTTCTTCATGGTGTCTTGATTGATCATGTGTGGCTTTCTATATCTCTGGGTTGTGGATGCATGAAATTGTGTCTGATTTGATTGAACAGGACAATGAGGTGCTTCATGCTGTGTTTGGATTTACACCAAAAGGGAAAAATCAATCTGGAAGCAATCAAGAGCCGCTGACAGATGATCAAAAGGTTTGTTCAAATATCCTCAATTTTTGTTTATCTTAGGGGCTGAGTCCTTTTATGCTTGACTACCTGCTGTGCTGATCCTATTATCATTCATCCAACTCCTCTGGAATTTATTTCCTGGCCCACAGAAATTGATGAAAATTCAGAACTCTTTTGTGAGTAAAGCAAGAACTCAGTATCTGAACAAACAACGCGTTTTATCTCAGGTAATCCTCGTAATTTTTCGATTGCTCGCATTCCAGCAGTGAATACATTATCTTATCAGGAAAAGGATTCTTTATGTAGATTAAAAACAGTTAATGTAGGGATCTATGAATAATGTTTTCTTACTGTATTTGCCTTTCTCTAGGGGAAGAAAGGGGGACACTTCTCTGTTGGTCCCATGGATGAAGAGGCCTAGAAGCCATTTTTGAATTGAAGATTATACATTGGGTTTGTGGGAAGGCTTTGGTGATTACCAATATCCTGTTTGTGCAAATAGATGATTTCCCCTACCTTTCTTTAGACGACAGTTGTGATCTCGATCTGGAATGGCGGGGCGTAGTGATTTTGCCTAGTATTTTAATATTTCATATAAGATGTCGGAGTATGCCAACAAGATGAATCAGCAGTACATTGTTAAGTTATTTGTTGTGTGTATGATGTATTTGAGGGTAGCCTGTATTTGGAGTTTAAGTATTCCTTCTAAATTGATGATGTAATAATTCCATTTCAGGTCAATTATTTATGACGTTGTTTGTTCATTTGAGTTCACTTGTTCTGTTTTATGAATAGCCTGAGCAAATAACCGCATTGAAATTCTATATACTTCGGCATGGTACTACGATGGAAGACATGCCAATGGCCAAACCCCAATTGACCAAGTGATGGCTGTTTTATTTAGCCAAAATATGTCAGAAGCCAATTTTATTACTCAGCTGAAAGGGATTCAAGTTGTTGGCCGGGTTGGTACTCTGGCACCAGAAGCCGCAGGAAATTTACTGTTTCTGTTTTGTCAGTTGGGAAAATTTCGCCAGAGTAGAGGATAGGCCCGGCTTAAAAACCTGACAAGTAATTGGCTTCCATGGAAAGGCGTTGTTTAAATAATACAGATATACGAGCTCGTTTGATAACGTGAAGCAAGAGGCAGTTCTCAGAAGCAACTTTTGCTCCACAAAATAGGCTTTTTACCAAACTAACGTTTTGACTTTTTATGTGGTATCTTGCTTCAAGATACCACATATGGGGTGATCAGTTTCTCTGCAAATCGGGCGAAAACTTGGGCGATGCCGATTTGCA
>JAJJWW010017375.1:0-52891 GCA_023531295.1 Papaver armeniacum
TCACTATCCAAATAACTCCCGACTGTGGTTGTATAACCAAGTCGGTGAAGTCTGGACGGATGAGATGATGTTTGAGACACTCATCTCGCGACCGTTGATGAAATTAGGTTTTAAAAGAGGTGCGCAAGCATCACTCTTCGCCTTGGTCGAAACCAAGCATGGGAAGGATTTTGTAGAGGACCGACCATACATGCGTGTTGACGGCATGATGGTGTACACGTCCATGTCTCTCCGTCTCATGAAGATGCAATCTAGGCCACTCAATTTGACCGTCAAAGAGGAGTGGTTGAGATCGGCTTGCGCAGTAAATCCCTTGCCGCAAAGGAGTTGGAAACCGCATGACATCCCAAGTTTAAGGCATGCGCTCCAAGACGACCCATCTTGGCCTGGTCTTGGTCGATCATACTACCGTGTAGGTGGTAGGTTGGTGTTCACACCTATACTTGATTATCCCATGAAAATGTGATCTAAGCCACTCAAATCATCCGGTGAAGTTGAGCGGTCGAGACCGCTTAGGATTTGGGAGTGTAACCGCACGAGTTTGGGCGTGCGTTTTGGGCTGGCCGGCATGGTATGCCTTGGCCGACCGCAAGAGGAGGTAGATGGGCCCACGGTGGTCATGCTGGTATGACCGGCCTTGGTTAATCCAACTCGTGACCCTCCATTCGTATCGGAGAAGATGGACGCGCGTGATGACTTGAAACCCTAATTTTGGCTTTCAAAGCCGCGCGACCATGCTCTTTTGGGCGACGAATTTGTTGTAACCAACCATGGCTGGCTTTGACCGATTGATCAAGTGTGTAGGCGGTCACACGCGTGATCGTGTTGACATGCTCGGGCCCTTCGAGTCTACATCTCGCACCCTTCGTCCGTACTCTGCGAAGATGGATGGATGAGACTGCTTTGCGGCACATGTAATATGCCGCAAACCCTAATTTAGGTTTTCCGTCCATAATGCTTGGTATGGACGGTTTCTTGGCAAGCAAAGCCAATGGTCGACCATGCGGGGTCGGCCGTGTGTATTCCATACCCGCTTGAGGGTGATGGAATTGATCTCGTGGTCATCCAATCATGCTTGTGGAGTCGGATGACCGCGATCGATCATATCCGGCAAGCTAAGGCCGTGGGTATTCCATACCATGCTTGGGGTGATGGAATTGATCCGTGGTCATCCAATCATGCTTGTGGAGTTGGATGACTGCGATCGTATCATATCCGAGACCGATACAGCTCAAGTCCGGATGCTCAATCTGGCTAATATAACACACCGAGAGGGCTCAATCGGGCTAATATAACACACCGAGAGGGGCTCTGCCAATATAACACACCGAGCATCACCAGTACGGGTATTTCGTACATGGTTTCATTATAGTGCTTGGAGGTTCGTGTTACTCTATATATGAGTAACACTCGCCTCATGCCACACCGATAATGATTCATTATAGTGCTTGGAGGTTCATGTTACTCTATAAGAGTAACACTCACCGCCATGCCACACCGATAATGAGTACAGAAATACAAGGTCGATATGAAATTCACAAGAAGGGATTGTTGCTACATGATCCATTCTTGGTGAATTAAGTGAGGGAATATCCAACACTTATAAATGGCTTTATCTTTTACAAGATGTCACGCATGATTTTTCAGTGTTTTTTTACAATTTTAACCTTAAACGAAAATCCACCATCAACATTAAGTCCCCCGCCTAGCACATAATGGTTACATTATTGTGTGGTAGGCATGAGATGGTGACATGCATACATGAGAAAGACAAGGTAAAAGGAGTTTACCCGTAAGAGTGTCTGCCGACCGCTAGTTTTCCACGCCGTCACGCTTGTATGGAATCCCCGGTGGGGCCGGTTCTTTCTTTGGGTATTTGAATCAGAAGAGGAAACCAAACAAAAGAGGAATCCTTGTTCTATTGGGATTCTTCTAATTTTTGTCTATAAAAGAAGCCAAACCCCTTTTCTCTTCTCACGAATTTTCTCTTTCTTCTTTTGTTCTCGTCCGCAACCTTGCCGCCGCCGTCGACCGCCGCCGTTGCCGCCGCCTGAATTGTTGCCCGAAACCGCCGCCGTCCGTTGCCGGTGTTGCTCCCGTCCGGCCGCTCAAGGTAGGTTTCGCTCCTTTTTTTTTTTTTTTTTTTTAACGGTCAAACCCTAGTTTTGTTAGGTAAATACCTTTTGTAAGACATATGCATGCTTAGCTTTCCCCACCATTTGACTTGAATCCCGTAGACACGATTCCCATGAATAAAGAAAATCGTATTGTGATGTATGCGATGAATGCGGCCCGCCGTATATGCCGGAACGTGGGTCTTATTCACATATGCTTGACTGAAATTTGAAACTTATACCGACTTGAAAGTTATACCTGAGAACTTGAAGTCAATACTGCATCGAAACTTGTACCGACTAAAATTCGTACTAGACCGAAATCGACCGAATTTTGTGCCTGATTTGAATGGTATTTGGACCGCCATTGCATGCTCCGCTCGTGAGTTGTGTCTTGCCGTGTGTAGACTACACTTCTCATGTGCTTTCATACAAGTTCTAACTCCCGTCTTTTATCTCCTTACTTCAGATAAGAGAACTCCTATCAATATGTCTCCCGAAGATACGTCATGCCAAGTCGAAGTGTTGACAGCTTTTCAAGGATATGCCGAACATCAATGATGAGTTGTTCACCGTTTTTCCAAATATTAGGAAGCATCCTTCTCATAAGATAGTCTTGCTTTCCCATCTCTAAAATATGGACCATTCCATTTTCTTTCTTCCGCACTTGTGATGAGATTTTGTCTCCAAAGGAACCAATATCCGCCTTCTCCTATTGACTTCAAGATTTGCCATGCTCCACTGGGTTCTTATGAGGGATGGATGAGACGATGTTGAGTAACAAGGGCATTAAGGACAATTTGACCAAAGCACAACTCGATGCGGTGCAGACCGGCTACCTCGAAGTAGGAAAGACACCGCGGGCTTGATCACCTTCATTTCTATGGCGTATTTCCACTCACACCCATATCTAGATGGGGGAGATGACTATTACTTGGAGAGTGTAGCTGCATTAATGAACCCGCTCGTGTCGGGAAGTCTTTCTTGAACTCGATGCGGAACAAGTAATTATGATGCTATACTTCAAAAGGCTAGAGGGATTCGAGAGTCCGGACAAGGAGGGAGAGAAAGGATGCGAGATGCTTTTATACTTGGTGGTTTTGAGTGGTCTTCGCAGAGTTGGAAAACGAGCTCAGCGTGATTGCGTTCTGTCTTTATGGCTATCCAGTGGATATATTTGATGATGGTTCAGAAGAAGACCATAAGAGGTGAGCTTGTTAAGATTGCCATAAGGGTCTTGGAGCAGAAGTTCTTCCTCTAGGTGCATTGTTCCTTGGATCGTCGTTTCTCATCTACGGGACGCTTTAGCAATGGATATGCACGTTTCACGGTACAAGAAGGTGGAGTCCCACCACTTCTGCCAGCGCCCATGGGAACACTGTGGTTATGCTCCTACTCCTACACCTTCACTGCTAACTTGTACCTGCTCGAGAATTGGTGGAATAAGAAGGCCCCAGTTTCGTGCGAAACTTGTGGAGGTATTTGACAACATTTCTTCCGTAGATTTTCGTCCATGGGGGCCGATTCACTCTTTCCATCGCTCACCTAAAGACCTTGCCGACGATCCTGGCAGTCGTGTTGCGTACCGATGTTAAGACCATGAGATCTCGGGGAAATTATTTACCGCACGCCGCATTCCAGTGGTATGTCCCGCCTCTATTTAACGAAGAACTTGTCATGACTCCGCATAATATTGATAGTGGCTGCTCGCCAAATGGGATTTGACCGTGGTGTTCCATCTATCCATCCACCGGTAGTTTCCAAAGGAATTTCTCGAATAGTCCGAATGCTGACGTGTTCTTAGAGCTGGTGAGCCTTCCCTTCGGCCTATTGGGAGAAACTACAGACCGATAAGTACAAGGAATTTGGAGGAGGCAACTGTTGGTTTTCTCGTGATTCTCGGAGAGTGTTGTGACAGATCCCCGTGGTGAACTATCTTTCACGTCTTGATTTAAGCATTTCCATTGAAGCCACTTCCCACCAAAAACCAGCAGCCGAGAGTTGCCATTCCTGGGCAGGAGAGAGACTCAGAGGCAAGCATGGGTCACTCAATTCCTCCAATATGAGTATTTAAATTTCTTCCGTCGGTTCTTTCATTTCTCCGGTGTAAATTCTTAAAACGATCCTTGCTTGAAATCGTGAATATCAAAGATAATGCTTTCACAAGGTTGGCACGCATCCAAAACGAGAAGGTCAAGGTGACTGGTCCTCATGCTAAGAAGTCCTACGGACCTTCATGCCGAGAAGTCTCGACGGTATGGAACTTCATGCCGAGAAGTCCGACTGTACGGAACTTCATGCCGAGAAGTCCGACTGCATGGACCTTCATGTTGAGAAGTCCTGAGAAACCGCTCCTTTTTCGACCCCACATAGATGATGAAAGCTCGGTGGAACAAGGCGCTTCCCTCGGTGATCTTGTTGACGGGGCCGTGATGGAAATTAGCACCCAGAGTGAAAGAGAGGCGACACTCTTTTTGTAGCTGGGGCGGCTCCTCGAAATTCGTCCCGAACAGTTCCGGCCAATATGGCCATTGTGGTGACTCCTCCCCGAAAAGCCCCCGCACCCGACAAGGTTCCCTGCGGCTGGTGAATTACCGTGACAGCTCCGGGGCTTTGTTCGATCCTCCTTTGATATCCCTTATCCAGGCCATGTGTTGGTTGGTGGATTCAAACGTGTCGGTCCGATTCAAAGAGTTGTACACAAAGAATATGGGAGAAGCACGGTCATATTGCTACCACCACGAAAACTCAAGAGTCGTCTTGCATTGGTCAACCGCGCCCAAGAAGCTTTATCTACTATCCAAGGGATGAGCGTCACACCGGTCGAACAGTTTCGAGGAGATGGTCAAGACCTGGAAGTGCCATCGAGACGTGTTTGCGCAATACGGTTTCAATGCTCCTTGGTTCTTCGAAGGGTTCTCCAAGATTCGGAGTTTGTAAATTACAGGACGAAAGTCCCCTCTCGCGGATCCGTTGCTCACAGAAGAAGAGGTCGAAAAGTCAGTCTCTGGAGTTGAAGCCGAAGCAGCCGTGTCTAAAGGATGAAGGCCAGCTTTCGCCCGGTAAGGACGCATTTGTTGCCGAAGGACTTCCCTTGATGTGTGCCTATACTTGTCTCTTCTTCTTTTTAGATGTTTTACTTTTTGAGTGATAAGTGAGGATTTTCTTTTCGTAATTTGGCTTCAAGTTTTGGATAGGTAATTGAATTGGCTTATTTTTTGAGATAGTTTGTGAACAACCTTTTGAAAGGGATTATGTTAAATGAAATTTGCATCTTCGTCATGAATGATTGCGCATGAAATTGCAAATGTTATGTAAAAGGGAGTAAGTACAGAATGGGAACAAACATGGCGTTTGATCACCTGAGCTCTTTTCCACATGATGCTAAGTCCCCAAAGTGAATTCTAAACTATCTCTCTTGTAAAGTTGTTGAGTAAAACTTACTTGCCTTTGAAGCCTCACTATATCGCAGACCGAGTAGCCTCTAAGAAAATCCTCCGCAAGCTATCTCTCCGAACCGAGCATTCCCCGAACAATGTGCTTCAAAGCGTTGCATTCACGGGTGGGGTGATGAAGGAACCGATGGTAATGACGGTACCTGGATCCATTACTTGTTGATCGTAGAGGGGCGCCGATCTGGGGTAGCTTCAACTCTCCATTTCGCACCCACGTCTCCAGAGCTCAGGATCTTCTTCATTGGGAAGGGGAAATGTAAGTACCTTGAGTCTGGCTTTTCGCGTTAGTGGGCGTTGTAACGCCTCCGCGGCTTTGACGTGGAACAGGGGATGAAGTTGGGAGATTTGTGAGTGCCATCATATTCTGCTGACGCTTGCCTAGGTAGAGGGATGTGGAAGGTGTCGTAATGTCACTGAAAATGACCTGATTGAACGCTCCCATCCTCTCGTACTCACGCCTCCTTGATTGATCTCTTTCCTCAAGCATTTCTTCATTCGATTGAAAGGTTGATGCGGGTGGACAGTCTTCCCAAGCCAACAGGTTTTGAGATATAAATCTTCTAACACGGTTCCATAGGCTGCAGCTCCCTTCTTATCCGGCGGACATTGTAGTGCTCCGGACAAGTCTCTTCTCCCGTGAGTTGTCTCGGATTCTCATCGCCGATTGGACCCCGCCTGCTCATCTTTCCCGAGTCCCCCGCGATGACGCGCTATTTTTGTTTCTCCCCTGGCAAAGGTGTGATCCCCGGCCAAGGATTCACCGTTTTCTTGCGGGAGTGGATGCATCCTTCTTGTAATTGTGCTGCTATGTCATTCAAAAAGGCGAAATGTCTCGCCTCATTCCTCGGTGATACCGCTGATTCGCCAAGACATCCTCCAACGTTCCAAATGCTTCCCATGATATCTCGACCACCCGCTGGACTCCGGTGAAGATACATCGTGACACGAAAACCGAAGAATTGAGAATTCAATTTTTGTAACCGATAGATCAATCTCCCACTGTGTCGCCAATTGTTGATGGGTGAAAACTACTCTCGCACTTGGTAATTCGGGGTGTGGATGAGGAATGAATTTAAACCTTCAACAAATGCACTGCGCGGTGAGTGCTTGTAGATTCGAGAGATCAATTCAGTGCAAGTCCGGCCTAAACCAAGAAATGGCCGTTCAGGACTTGTTTTGGCCACAAAGTGAAGGAGATGGGGTTGATCTTAGGGAGGAGGTTAAGAAGGTGTTGAGATTGTGAAGGTGTTGGCTTGCTTATGACTTGTAAATGTAAAGATGAGCAGCCGATGGGGTTGATGCAAGCAAAGCCCGAGTGTTTGAATACGGCTTTTTGTATTAACACTTGGTTTCGCCGACCGAACTTGTATTGTTCTATCGTCTCTGTTATTCCTTGTTTGAAATAGGGGTTGAGAACCTATTTATACAAGTCATTGAGCCTCATTCACGCGTTTCTCGTGGGAAGTGGAGGTAATGGAATGATGGAGTGGTGGAGTTGTGTGTCAAAGAGCATACGACCGGTCTTGCCCACTTCTCCAGTTCATCTCTAACCGTCCATGACTTCCTAACACGTTCTTGCGATGGTGCCGTTGCACGCCGCACGCCGTAAAACCGCGAGACCAATACCCCAGCAAGTATCCCCCAGTTTGTGACATGATTGATAATCCCTGAATGTGGATCGTGGATTCACTCCGAAGGTAGCATGTAATGCTGAATTGAATAATGCGTTAAGTTCAGAAAGTCGATCTTGTGGAGTATCGTGTGTATTTTATGTGCACGATTCTGATTGGTAAAGTGATGGGTAATGACTCACTATCCAAATAACTCCCGACTGTGGTTGTATAACAAGTCAGAAGTCGGACGGATGAGATGATGTTTGAGACACTCATCTCATGACCGTCGACAATTAGGGTTTTAAAAGAGGCGCGTAAGCATCACTTCTTTCGCCTCGGGGTGAAACCAAGCATGGGAAGGATTTTGTGAAGGACAAACCATACATGCGTGTTGACGCATGATGGTGTACACATCCATGTCTCTCCGTCTCATGAAGATGCAATCAGCTACCCAATTTGACCGTCAAAGAGTGGTTGAGATCGGTTGCGTTGCAAAATCCCTTGCCGCAAAGGAGTTGGAAACCGCATGACATCCCAAGTTTAAGGATCGTTCCAAGACCCACCCATCTTGGCCTGGGCCTTGTCGATCATACTACCGTGTAGGTGGTAGGTTGGTGTTCACACCATACTTGATTATCCCATGAAAATGTGATCTAAGCCACTCAAATCATCCTGAAGTTGAGCGGCCGAGATCAGCTTAGGATTTGGGAGTGTAACCGCACGCAGCTGGGGCGTGCGTTTGGGTCGGGCGGCATGGTATGCCTTGGCCGACCCGCAAGAGGAGGTAGATGGGCCTACTTGTCATGCTGGTATGACCGCCTTGGTTAATCCAATCGTGACCCTCCATTCATCGAGAAGATGGACGCGCGTGATGACTTGAAACCCTAATTTTGGCTTTCAAAGCCGCGACCATGCTCTTTTGGGTGGATTTAATTTGTTGTAACCAACCATGGTTGGCTTTGACCGATTGATCAAGTGTGTAGGCTAGTCACACCAAGTGATCAAATGTTGACATGCTCGGGCCCTTCGAGTCTACACACCGCACCCCCGTCCGTACTTCTGCGAAGATGGATGGATGAGAGGCTGCTTAAGGCACATGTAATATGCCGCAAACCCTAATTTAGGTTTTCCGTCCATAATGCTTGGTATGGACGGTTTCTGGCAAGCAAAGCCAATGATGCGACCATGCGGGGTCGTAAGTTGTGTGTATTCTATACCGCTTGAGGGTGATGGAATTGATCCGTGGTCATCCAATCATGCTTGCGGAGTTGGACCGCATCGATCATATCCGGGCAAGCTAAGGCCGTGGGTATTCCATACCATGCTTGGGGTGATGGAATTGATCCGTGGGTCATCCAATCATGCTTGTGGAGTTGGATGATGGGGATCGATCATATCCGAGACCGATACACCAAGTCCTGATGCTCAATCGGCTAATATAACACACCGAGAGGGGCTCAACCTAAGCATTATAACACACCGAGAGGCCTGCCATATAACACACCGAGCATCACTGTATCAGTATTTCGTACATGGTTTCATTATAGTGTTGGAGGTTCGTGTTACCTATATATGAGTAACACTACCTCATACACATCGATAATGATTCATTATAGTTGCTTGGAGGTTCATGTTACCTATAAGAGTAACACTCTACTGTCATGCCAGCACTATAATGGGATACAGAAATATAATATCGATATGAAATTCACAAAGTTAAGGGATTGTTGCTACATGATCCATTCTTGGTGAATTATGAGGGAATATCCAACACTTATAAATGGCTTTATCTTTTACAAGATGTCGGGCGCAAGATGATTTTTCGTTTTTTACAATTTTAACCTTAAACGAAAATCCACCATCAACAAACACAAATTCACATCATTGTGCTCTTAGGTATTTTCAGGTATACATCTGATTCTAAAAAAAATCAAAAGATTATAAATATTTCTTATGGAAGCAACTCAACCAAGAAGTGGAATCAAGAACAACCAATTTTAAGTAACTCAAAAATTTTAAAGGAATTTCAACACCCATCGTCGTAACTTAGTTACACTGAAACAACTTCAGTCAAGCTAGATTTTCAAATAAGTGAGAAAATCCAACTCAATAATACAATAAAATTGAAATTTGAGTAAATTCCCACGTTTAAGCATAAATAATCAATTCGATATAAACTACGATTTAGGAAAATAACACAATTTTTATCACAAGGAACCCCTAACTCATCAATTTACTCAATTTAAATTAAGAATCTCAAAAATGTAGATTACAACTAACCCGAATCTTTATCATCCGAACTGAAATTTAATCAATCAATTCTATTACAAAAAAAAAAAAACAAAAAATTAGCATATCCCTAGTTTCCCGTTTTTCAAGAACATTAGAAATTAAACCCAATCGAAACTTTAATTTGTAACCCATAATAGAAACTAGTAACACAATTTATTTATTTTAAATATATGAAAACCCTAAATCAGTAGTCATAAAAAGAATTTGATGATCATGAATCAAATAAATCATACAAAAAGAGTATCACCCATCATTCGCAAAACAACACACAAATCGGAGATAACCCGAGAGAGAAAATCAAAAACAATATCTCGATTATTACCTCCTCCGTTGGAAGATTCGAGTCTTTGTAGAGAGAGAGAAAAAGAAATCGTGAGAAGATGATGTTACTAGATTTGCATTGGCTCGATTATGTGCCGTCTTCAAAGAAATGGTTGTGGGATGTGTTCTTTGGATGTATGATAATGTTAGAGCATTGCTCGGTTGAACCCACCAAGCGTTGGTATGTCAAGTTTGATTGTCATATTTTAGTGAATCAAAATTCATTTAAAAGAGTCGCTTGATTATGTACTAGAGTCAACTTCGTATAGGTTAGCTTGAAAGTATTAGGATATGAGACATTACAAGTATTGCGAAGACTTGAAGAAGTGAAGAAGTAAGAAGCTACAACGACAACATCATCCTTCCACTTGAGGTTAGTGATATTTGACTTGAACTATTTCATTCCCTAACGTATCTTTCAAGTCGTGCATATTGAAAACAAAACTGAAGCATAAACACTCTAGATAGACATAGTATTAAGGAATACAATACGAGGTTTATTGCTTAACCATTAAACTTTGTAGATAAGATATCGACATAATCGTTTAAATGCTATTGTGATTATGTATAGGTATGAGGTGAGGATTTCATCCTAGGAAACAATGTTTTACATGTGTTTTAAGGAAATAAATTCATGAACTTGTTTTGTGAATCGAAAAGGAAATCGCCAGGCATTATTGGTATTGTTATTTATGCATATCTTGTGAACAACCAATATGTGTGATTAGTATAACCGCTCATGACTTGTTTATGTTCTTGGTAAAACTCACAAAGGCCTGACTTTTGTATTGGTATGACTTTTATTAGTGAAACCGATCTTAAGTAATCACCTGAGATGGTATGATCGAGTTTGTGATTTTATGTATGACCGACTCTGGGTAAAGGGGAACAGAACCTTGTAAGAGGTGCAACACATCACAAAGGGGAATCGATCCTTATATGAGGTGCATCATGTTTTAGTAGAAAGGGGAACTGATCCTATGGACATGTGCAACACGTTTTTAGGCAAAGGGCAACCGATCTTATGGACATGTGCAACACATTCAAGTTAGATACCATATATATGTGGGGAACCGATCCTTGTACCTAGTCAACCGAATTTTGGAAAGCTAGTGTGACTATGCATAGTACTCACATGGAGGTAGAACCGAAACTTGTTTTGTAGAACCGTTAAACCCATGATTGGTGATTGAGTGTTCTTCATCAATCACATAGTTCTTGAAAGTCATATTAACCAATTCTAAACTTGTTTGGAAGTGTGGCAAATCAGTTTCAAGATTGTAAGTATGAAAGAGGACTTACAAAGTAAGGATGTCGACATACTTTGAACATGTGCAATAACGCTTATCTTTAATTGTTCAAAGTTATTCCTTAATAGCTAAAGGAAGAAAATCCCATGATCGAAACATAAATAAGTTAAGAATCTTTTTATTTAAGGTTTTTAATTTTATTTTAGGAAAATGAGAATTAGTAATGTGAATTTACTAGTTGAAGATTTTCCAAAGAGATTTTCAGTCATTATTTTGTACAGAGCATTTCCAGGAATTATGGAAACCGAATTTGGAATATATTGCATATCTTGAGAATATTTTCGGTTTTGGAAATTCCTTGGAGTCCAAACTTGCTTGTCTATAAATACTTGAAGTTTGCATTTCTAGCAAACTAATCCTTCATGTGAAAAGCAAACTTCCTTGGTTGTGTTGTTCTGGTGAAGCCGCCTATTCGGAGAGGAAAGAAACCTAATTAGTGAAATCTCTTCTGCCGCTCAGTTTAAAAGTCTTCTTTGGGATTGAGAAGCTCTATTAGTACTATTGGTGGCAAACTAGATAATTGTGTTTTATCTTTTGTTTTCGATTGATTTGATTGACTAACGGTGGTTGAACTTTGATTGCACCTAGTTTGTTTATGCTTGAGAATCTTCTCTTCCGATATAAGATTCACTCAAACTAGATCGTAGTTTCAGCAGGATCTTTAGACCTGTTTATAGATCTAAAGCGTCTTGTGATAATCCATTGTTAATGCACTCGTTCAGTCGTGATTGATCACAAGAGATTCAAGTTGTTGTGTGCAAGCACGAATATCTAAGAAGATTTGAAGACAAGGAAGATATTGAAGATTTCGATTTGGGGTTCATAATCTTTGGTGTGCACAATACTTGTTTGGGTATAGAGGATCCAACTATAATCGGTTTATCCTTGTGGTAGATTAGATTGATTAGTTGTGCAGATCGCATCAATACAATTCTTGGTGATTAAAAGTATGTTGCAAAATCTTAACAATTACTTGTAGTTGATCATAAGATAGATTTAAGAACTGACGAATGAGTTTATTGAGATGTGTGAGAAGAGCCTTTGTCAACTCACATCACTTGGTTTGAAGAGAGTTGCTACCAAACAGATTTGTTGTTCCTTTACTGTTTGGAATACGAACCACATGAATTGTTCCAAGTACGTGACTTATTCATAAGTTGGAGGCGTGGGAATACATACGGAACTAGGTGAACTATAGGTTTAGTTGCTTGGTCTCAACTATACAAGTTGGTTTGATTTTGTATAGCAGCTTAATCCGAGTATTCAATTGCGGGACAAGGTCCCGGGTTTTTCTCGCATTTGCGGTTTCCTCGTTACCAAAAATCTTGTTGTGTCTTTTACTTTTCTATTTCCGCAATTATAGTTGTTTTTATTATAATTAGAAGTAAAATACACAAAAATTAATTCTTATTTACTTGATAGTAATCCTATTGTGTTTGGTTAAGTCCGAACCTCTTATCAAGTAAACATACTTCGTTGTTTTATTGTCTCGATATCGTATCCATAGACGATCACACGAAGTGTGAACCGATTAGTTGTATTGTCTCGACTCAGTCCATAGACAATCACTTTCGGAGAAAGGACTTATAGGTAGGAAAAGTTTTAGCTTGAGGTATATTTGGGTACCTCGTCTTTTCAATTGGTATCAGCGCAAGAAAACACGAAAAGATCTAACAATCTGTGTTTGGTGCGATCGAACCTATAAGAATGAATCTAATGAGTGGTTCAGTTAACGTAGAGCAAGAAGGTGATATACTTCGAAAGGATGTTTGTTTTCAAAACACGATAAATGTGACTCAAGATCTTGTTAGTTCTCTAGTGGAACACATCTCAGGAAATATTAACCATGATGAGTTAATATGAAAACAAATGCTTGTGACAAACAAGTCAGATTCTGAAGATAGTAATGAGATTAAATTTTTCATAAAGCTTTATGAAAAATATAATCTAAGGGATAATGAATATTATCCATCTGCCGAGAAGATCGTCAGAGAACTAATGGACTTGATTTTGTTCAAGCCAAAAGAGGTATATTAGTTAAAGCAAGGATATGTGATTCTAATCCCTAATCTCTTAACTAATATACAACATCGTGATTCTAATAGTCTAACCGCTTACAAGAATCAAGATAGATGTATTTTAAGGGATAATCATTTGACTAATATCCAGTCAAGATCGTCTGACGATGATTATCTCTCAAACAAAGAAAAAGATCAACTTATATATACAAAAACAAATAATTTCAGATCATGTTGCTTTGTTGTTGATCAACTGTCTAAAATAGAATCCAGGAAACAATCTCATCAAATGATGATGTCATATTCCAAGGAATTCTTGGGCCGATATAAGAGTTCCGGTTATTTCGCAACTCAAAAAACTTCAAGTCACGCTTATAATTTTGATCATCGATCTGATCATTTTGTTAAATCAGATCACTCCAGCTGTGACTCAGTGAAAGAAGTTTACTCTTGGAATAATCCCGAAAGATATTCAAAAATATCATGATGGATCATGTTCCATAAATTCTGAGCTATCACTAGATCACTCCAACAACTGATGTTGGTCTTTGGAATTTCCCTAGATGTGCTCAATTCAAATAAAAAGAGAAATTCTTTAAAGGAGCACAAGAATATGAAGAACGTATAATATTATACTCTTGAATATCTAAAGTATTTTTCTATACTTGAAATATCTTTTCTATTTTTAGAAAAATACTTTCGATCTTTGGAAAGTCCATGAGAAAATTGGAAAAATATTTTCAGAACTCCTAGGTCATGCTGGTTCGGAAAAACTCTATGATGTTTCCGAAAGTTTATATTTTCACAAATAAATATACCGTGATTAGGTATTTCAATCTTGGTAACCAAGTTTGGATTATTATTTTAACCATCCATAGGACCGATCCTTCTTCTGTCCACGGTAAAAGATGGGTGAAAATACTATTGACATTGAATCTCAACTTCGAAAACTTGAAACCTTTCCAGTTGATTTCAAATGCTACTTCTCAAACGAACATAAAAAGAATCATATTTCTTTTGAGCTTATGCTTATGTTAATGGGAGATTTTGAAGTCGCTCGTGATCTTTTGGAAACTGCAGTAGTGAATGAAAAAGTGCTCGAGTCAAACCTCTTGAAATCGATTGTGGAATTGAATCTTCTGAAACAAAGACTGAATCATCTGAAAGAGAAAAGAAGACTCAAGAATCAAAACACCGAGGAATCGTTGGTAAATAATGGAAGCACCACTAGAGATTAAGTTATATGTTGTAATACTTAATCCAGGAAAATAGACATCAATTTTTGATTTCTTTCAATGATTGTATTAGGTCTATTATGAATAAAACTATTATGAATAAAATTATTTGATTTATAATTTTTCTTGTGATAGTTTTTTGATTTACATAGCCTGTGCTTGAATGCTTTATCTTATTGCTATGTATGTTTATGGGATGTTTGATTTCAGTTTTGGTTTATGATATTCGATCTCATAATGTTGTGAACCCTTATGGTTTGGGTGACTTTTTGTTTTAGCAGGATTAAGTTCTAGCCCATGTTGGTAGGCTTTATCAAAGGATCATGAGGGGTTTGATAGAAACAATATGTGAAAAAGTCACAATATGTTGAATCGGTTTTGGTTTAGCATAAAATGATATGTTTTGAGGGTTTTCAACTTTTGCTTGCAATAGTTAAAAATGTTTTCAACCTTTCTCCGGTAAAGGTTAGTTGTTGTTATTCTTTTGTTTTGCATAAGGATGACAACATAATGATATTTCGATATCAATTCTCCCTGGAAGAAGATGCAAACATATTGGAGAAGAGGATGCGAAATTTGAGGTAACAATCTTGTTAGTTAATTGTTTTCCTGTTTAAGAAAAGCCTGATTTTATTTCATATATTTATTGCTTTTGCATAACAAAATTTCGGTTCAATTGATGTTTTATTCCATAATATGTGTGTGGATGTGTGTGATTCAATTGGTTCCGGTTAAGAAAAAATATTGTTATCTTGCTTTATTGTGTTGTATCAATTGTTTGGGCTTACAAAATTTCGGTGCAATTGCGGTACTTTAATGTATATGTTGTTTCAATTGCTTCCGGTTGAGGTGAATAATTATACAAGTTGATTTATGGGGTTTTTAATAAAATGACCATGTGGGGATATGCATTTAAGAAAATGCCCACGTTTTCTTCATTATATATATAATGCCCATGGTTTGACCTATTCGTCCCGTTTTTCAAAAAACGGCCATCAGACGTTAGGGTGCACGTGGTAGTAACTCGAGGCTTGGGAAAAGACATTCAAACCCCATAACCATCTGACCAATACCTGGTTAAGCCGTGTTACACTATCAGGTTAAATCAAACCATGTTAATTTGTTAAATGCCCGACACAACCTAGTTCAATCATACGGTTGTAAACCTGTTCAAATAATGAAAGGTTAAGATCGCCACCGTCACCACGTGCTCTCATTTTTCTATGTCGTCGGTCCTTTCTCCGGTCTACAAACCACTGGTGGAAATCCATTTCGTGTTTGCATCTATTAAAAATCAATAATCATCCTTTAATTTAAAACTACAACTACTCAATTAATCAATTATCAAAAAAAAAATACATACGATGAAATCCCCAAATTTCGTTAAGAACCAGGACTAATTAGGTCTTCAATTCTGCAAATTCAAACTCCATTCTTTGTTGTATCCGACCAATTCCAACTTAAACAGCTCTAACCACTACAATAACATCACCTCCACACATCCCCGAAATTCCATCTTGTGTTGTAGTGGATTCACATCGAATATGAACCCAGCCTTCAAAATCAAAGAAACCAACAATAGCTCTTGTTTAAGAAAAGCCTGATTTATTGCATATATTTATTGCTTTTGCTTAACAAAATTTCGGTACAATTGATGTTTATTCCATTGTTTGTGTATGGATGTGTGTGTGACTCAATTGTTTCCGGTTAAGAAAAACTATTTCTATCCTGCTTTATTGTTTGGTATCAATTGTTTAGGCTTACAAAATTACGGTGCAATTGCGGTGCTTTAATGTCTATGTTGTTTCAATGGCTTCCGGTTGAGATAAATAATTATGCAAGTTGATTTATTTGGTTTGTATGAATTTTTTTATGGCTTAACGAAAGAAAAGGTTTACGGGATGAATTGTTTAGTCCAATTCGATTCCGGATAAGAGAAACTAAGTTAATTCTGATCTTAGTTAGACTTATCAAAGTGGAGGTTTCGGTTATTCAAGTCTAATCGAATGCCTAAACAAGAAATGCTAGTTAACTAACCTAGTACTTGTCTTGTTTAAAAGTTAAAGGTCTAAGTTATATGGATAATTAGAACCTGATGAGAAAAATAGAGTTATCTTTATTTTGGTCTTATCGAACAAGCGATTGTATTTGTACAATCGGTTTAGCAAAGGAACTAAGGTGCTTAGTTGATTTTTGGTTTGCTAAACTATTAGGGAAAATTGCTTCGGGCAATTGTTTCCTTGGTAAAATATCAAAACAAAATTACTTTGTAGTTGCGGTTTTGATATTGGTTATCAAAAATGGCGTGTGTAACCCTCGGCTTAACTCTATAGGTTGCAACTTGCAAGTCTATTTTGAGATTTGTAAGATCCTTTTAGGTTTGTCCTTTATTTTTTCGTTTCTTTGTCATTTTGTGACAAAAGGGGGAGAAATATATGGAGTAAACAAGTGATCTTTGGCATTGATTTATATTGATTGGTATCACTAAGAGTAAGGACAATAGTGCTTAAATGTTTATCTAACGAAAGAGTGAAAGCATAGACTAAGGGGGAGTAACAGATCATTACAATGGGAATAACAAAGACGTGTGGATTGATAAAATATACCTATCTTACCTTTAGGGGGAGTAATATTCTTTGTTATTATAATGTCAACAGCGGCATTTAAGGATTGAATGTATACAGGTTATTGTGTTGTTGAATTCGGGAATCAAGCGTATGTGTAATGAATTCTTGTAATTTGTTTATCCATATGATTGTAAGAGTTTTGTCACTAAAATTGACAAAGGGGGATATTGTTAGAGCATTGCTAGGTTGAACCCACCAAGCGTTGGTATGTCAAGTTTGGTTGTCATAATTTAGTGAATCAAAACTCATTTAAAGAGTCGCTTGATTATGTACTAGAGTCAACTTCGTATAGGTTAGCTTGAAAGTATTAGGATATGAGACATTACAAGTATTGCGAAGACTTGAAGAAGTGAAGAAGTAAGAAGCTACAACGACAACATCATCCTTCCACTTGAGGTTAGTGATATTTGACTTGAACTGTTTCATTCCCTAACGTATCTTTCAAGTCGTGCATATTGAAAACAAAACTGCGAAGCATGAACACTCTAGATAGACATAGTATTAAGGAATACAACACGCTTAACCATTAAACTTTGTAGATAAGACGTCGACATAATCTTTTAAATGCTATTGTGATTATGTATGGGTATGAGGTGAGGATTTCATCTAGGAAATAATGTTTTACATGTGTTTTAAGGAAGTAAATCCATGAACTTGTTTTGTGAATCAAAAAGGAAATCGCAGGGTGCATTATTGGTATTGTTATTCATTGCATATCTTGTGAACAACCAATATGTGTGATTAGTATAACCGCTCATGACTTGTTTTTGTTCTTGGTAAAACTATTCACAAAGGCGACTTTTTGTATTGGTATGACTTTACAGTGAAACCGATCTTAAGTAATCACCTGAGATAGTATGATCGAGTTTGTGATTTTGTGTATGACCGACTCTGGGTAAAGGGTAACCGATCCTAGTAAGAGGTGCAACACATCACAAAGGGAATCGATCCTTGTATGAGGTAAAGCATGTTTTAGCATAAAGGGGAACCAATCCTATGGACATGTGCAACACATTTTTAGGCAAAGGGGAACCGATCCTGTGGACATGTGCAACACATTCAAGTTAGATACCATATATATGTGGGGAACCGATCCTAGTACCTAGTCAACCGAATTTTGGAAAGCTAGTGTGACTATGCACAATACTCACATGGAGGTAGAACCAAAACTTGTTTTGGTAGAACCGTTAAACCCATGATTGATGATTGAGTGTTCTTCATCAATCGCATAGTTCTTGAAAGTCAGATGAACCAATTCTAAACTTGTTTGGAAGTGTGGAAAATCGGTTTCAAGATTGTAAGTATGAAAGAGGACTTACAAAGTAAGGATGTCGACATACTTTGAACATGTCTGATGAACGCTTATCTTTAATTGTTCAAAGTTATTCCTTAATAGCCAAAGGAAGAAAATCCCCGGATCGAAACATAAAAAATAAGTTAAGAATCTTTTATTTAAGGTTTTTAATTTTATTTTAGGAAAAAGTAATGTGCATTTACTAGTTGAAGATTTTCCAAAGAGATTTTGGTCATTATTTTGGATAGAGCTGAAAAAGAGGGGGTAAAACAACCACACCCAATATTTCGATTAGCAATCTGTATGGACTAACTCTAATATACTTTCAAGAGAATCAACTAGACTCAATCTTAATAAAGTATATCAAAGAGTTATATCTCTATTTATCGATTCAATACTTACTCAAGCAAATAGAAATCTGCGAGTCTAATTGAATACAATAGAAATCACTTGAACGGTACCAAAGACCAATGTTCAAGGATCAATCAATTTCAATCAACAACCAAAGGTTGGATTTCCCAATTGATTGATTCAAACGCACAACCTGTGATATTTCAATTATGTATCAAAATATAATGCAGAAAAGAAATAACACAGACACCAGAAGTTTTGTCAACGAGGAAACCGCAAATGCAGAAAAACCCCGGGACCTAGTCCAGATTGAACACACACTGTATTAATCCGCTACAGACACTAGCCTACAACAAACTAACTTCGGTCCGGACAGAAGTTGAACCCCAATCAATCTCACACTGATCCAAGGCACGGTTTCGCTCCTTACGTCTCGATCCCAAGCAAAATACTACGCACTTGATTCCCATAGCTGGCCTCACCCACAACTAAAAGTTGCTACGACCCAAAGTCGAAGACTTTAATAAACAAATCTGTATCACACAGAAAAGTCTACGGTAATAGATAAACCTGTCTCCCACAGAAATACCTACGAGTTTTGTTCCGTCTTTTGATAAATCAAGGTGAACGGGAACCAATTGATAACCCGGACTTATATTCCCGAAGAATAGACTAGTATTATCAATCACCTCACAATAATCTTAATCGACGCGGCGAAAGAAGATATTGTGAAATCACAAATGATGAGACGAAGATGTTTGTGATTACTTTTATATCTTGCCTATCGGAGATATCAATCCCAAGCCAATCGTTACGATTGTACTCAATACGATAGAAACAAACAAGATCCAGATCACACAACTACAAGAAAGTAGTATCGGTCTGGCTTCACAATCCCAATGAAGTCTTCAAGTCGTTAACCTACAGGGTCTCGGAAGAAACCTAAGGTTAAAGGAGAATCGACTCTAGCTTATACAACTAGTATCACACAGAAGGTGTGGGGATTCGTTTTCCCAGTTGCTAGAGTTCTCCTTTATATAGTCTTTCAAATCATAGTTTGCAATCAATGTTAGCTTAGTAACAAAGCATTCAATACTCACCGTTAGATGAAAACCTGATTAGATTCAAGCTAATATCTTTCAACCGTTAGATCGAAACTTAGCTTGTTACACACAAATGAAATGCACATTTTAGGTTTGTGTAACTGTACCCAAACATGTGCATTCGTTGGTTCAACGTAGTTAACCAAATGGTTAGCCATATGAGCACTTTCATATCAACCATATTCTTCTTTACCATAACTAGTTCAAATGACTTAAATAAACTAGTTAGAAAGTTGTTCAATTGCTTAGATCTTATAGAAGTATACAAGAAACAATCGAAGAAAAAACGATTTGATTCACTCGAATCGATTCATGAACTTTATAGCCATGGTTTGAAAACTTGTATTCCTTAGTTAATATAAGTATAAGTTCACGAATAATCAT
Organism: Papaver armeniacum; assembly: GCA_023531295.1. NCBI lineage: Eukaryota > Viridiplantae > Streptophyta > Magnoliopsida > Ranunculales > Papaveraceae > Papaver > Papaver armeniacum. The sequence continues at coordinate 20,118 of JAJJWW010017375.1, forward strand.
TTTTAGAAAATAACCAACCTAATTACGCGGACTTAAGTACCCGAAATAAGTTTGTAAATAGTTTACAAACTCCAGCAGATTTTCTCGGGAAGAAAACCTCTGACAGTACACGGACTGGGTTCGCGGACTCTATTCCGGTTTCCTGAGCAGCAAAGTACGCGGACTTTGGTTCAAGGAATCAGGACTTATACATGTATGTGTTACCACACAATGCTTATATCCAACAATGGTTATATATTCTAAACTCTCATTTCAATCATTGAAACATTCTTAGAGGATGTTATATAGTTGTTATTCACAAACTATTTTTCGCTAAAGCCATTTTCAAGTAATTGAAACATAACATGACTTTCGTCACTAGGTAAAGATGAACTTGGCCAAAGGGAAAGCTTACCAACACATATTTCGAGAAATAGATAAGCGAGATAAACTCGGCTCGAAATAGCAAATGTGTATAATCAAAGTTTATATGGCAAAACGACTTTTGTCTCAAGATAAGAGATAGAGTAGATAGACTTTTGAGTGATAGATAAGTTCAAGTCTCCACATACCTTTTAGTCGATGAAGTTCCACCAGTTCCTTGAGTAGTTCTTCGTCATGTTGATGATCGCCATGGAGTTCTTGAGCTCAACTACACTTTCTATCCTAGTCCGAGACTTAGCTATAGTAGACTAGAAATCAAGACTTATAATTTTGATCACTAACATTGACAAACATGCGTGAGATAGCAACGCATGCGAGTTCGATCGAGCAGTGCTCTAACAATCTCCCCCTTTGTCAATTTTAGTGACAAAACTATCAATACATATGGAATACAAAAATAGATAAATAAACTTTTGTAGCTCCTCTTCCACATGCCTAATCTTCAACATTACTCGAAATCTTCGTCACTTCCGAGTACTCCAATGATCCCAAAGGTTGTAAGTTTAGCATCATCGTTGTTGAAAATCCGTAGCTATAACAATGAGAAAATAAGAATTCTCAATCATTGTTATACAGTGTCATAGTATTATTATACAACATCAAAGTTCAATTGTATCACAACTTCGACAACAATACTATGGTGATATGTATCACTCCCCCTTAGTCAATACTCCATCTCTCATGGAAACCACTCCCCCTTACATAATGATCCGAAAGCCATATGTATTTGTAGTGTGAACTACACATTAATTCTCCCCCTTTTTGTCAATAAAATTGGCATAGGTACGAAAATGGGATCCTAATGAAATTTCCAAAGAGACATTTCATGACCAAAAGTAAGCACATATCAACTTTTTAGATGCAATCATATAGCCGAAGCTAAATGCTTTCATCAAGGAGTTTATAAAGATACAAGATAACCCCTATAATATTCCACAACCGCACTCCCTACAAAGATTTGGCAATTAAGCACAAGTTCAATTAAGAACTCCCCCCCATAAAATGTCATTCCCGGAATAACAACAAGAGCGACCTTAATTTCATAAGAAAAGAAGGATTTCTTTGGACATAACAAATCACATACGAATATGAATTTGAATCCAAAAATACTCAATTAGATTAACCACAAGAGAACCCATGATTAATCTAATCAATTGCTCGACATAAGAGAACTTACAGAGCCTCACAAGGTATATACATAAAATATGGATCGTGGAAGATCAATATCTGGAATAAACAAGGATTCATTCTATTTTCCATCACTATTTGCACAATGACATACAATAGACATAATCCTCGTAAACAAAAGTTCATCCTATCTTCCATCAATATTTGCATAATGACATAATAGGCTTCAAACTTTTGTAATGTTAAAAGTTCATTCATTCTTTTATCAATACAAGCATATCGACATACGAAAGACTTAACTTTTGACAAGGTATGAGACAATCATAGTTTGCGGACGCAAACACACATATCCCATAACAAATTGCAATATATAAAACCATAAAGATTAATACTGCAAAAATCATCTTCCAAACAATTTTTTAGAATTTAAACCAATAAACCTAAAAACATGAAGATGAAAAACGTTGGACATAGCTATGTGTAATCACAATAATGGCTATTCCAAACTCTAGTTATTCTTCTAAATAAAACAAGAAAATAAAATTCTCATAAGAAAATTTACTAGGCAAAATAAAATCAACAAGCTAAAACAAAGCGGACTTTTATGCCAAAGTCGAACACGAGCTTTGGTCAAATAGACGGTTCACTATCCTCATGAGTCTTGAGGTCTTTGAACTTGTGATCGGCAGCATCCTCTGCATCTTCAGAGTGGATATCCTTATTGAGAAGTTCTGTAACACGTGTTTTCATAAGAACAAGGTCAGACTTAACCTTTTTCAACTCGATTCTTACCACATCAAGACACTTCATTGTATCAACAAGTTGTTGTTTTGCATCCTCAAAGTTTTTGAGGAAGTCAAGAACCATTTCAGCCAAAATCTTTTCAACCTCCTCAATATCCGAGTAGAAATCGAGAAGATTGAGGAAACGATCCTTCAACTTCAACAAAGGTTCCCTTCTTTTCATCGAATTCGAAATATACCGCATTATCAACGAAGTCTTGGGTAAATCCCAAGAGCAAGAAGAAGAAGCCATTGATAATAGGAAGCCTAGAGTGAGATAATTCAACTCAATAGGAAAGGTATATAAACAAGTTCGGAAGGACTTAGGGTTTACAAGATCGGTTTGTGAGAGAGTCCCGAAACCGTACGTTTACCCGTAAAAAGAGGATCCACAAAAACCCAAAAAGGTTATTTGAAGAAGGTTTACACATCACCTTGTTGCTTAAAAAGGTCCATGCATCTTAGCTCTAGATTGAAAGCATAAGGAAAAAGTAAAACCACTAAACAAAGAAAGAACAACTTGAGAAAATACTCATGTAAAAGTGTTAACCGACAATCCATCTAAGAACGATAAGAAATTAGCTAGATAATCAGAGACACTTTGACAATAAGTATACCTCACCAATTTTCACTCAACCAGGATTTTCGTGAGTGAGATTTCAACCTTGTGATTAATTAACACAAGTATGAGCTTTTAGCTCATTAAATGAAAATTGTTTTCGATTATCTTTCTTCCTCCGAGACTTTGGAGAAAAACCATTATGATGTGAAAAATTGTCATAAAATTTACTGTTATCAAAATATGACTCATAGTATCGATTCTTACCTGAAGAATTTTGGCTAGATAAAGTTGACAGCATGCTGACAGTTTCTTTACAACCTTCAAATAACTTCTTTAGGTTATCATTATCTTTGCCCTTTTCTTCTGATACCTTGCTCACATCAATTGAATCATTATCTCCCTTTTTGAAGAAGGAAAATTTCTGATCTTTTCTCAGACGGTTTTTGTTAAGATGACTGTTCTGCTTCTGAGCATTTGAGGAACTCATTGAACTGACCTTCCTGGTAGCATACTGATAGGGTGTAGAATACATCCTATTTACTATCTATTGTTTATGCTTTCTTTGCTATTTTTCTTGTAAATTATGTATTTTACGCTTGTTTTGAGTTTTGTAGCTACTTTGGAGTCACACGGAGGAAAAGAAGAAGAAATTACTCTATTTGAGCCAAAAGGGAAAAATTGTCATCTCATGGGCGAACACTATCGGGAACCGAATCGAAGTTAAGGGCAACTCTTTTGGGAGGAGTATTAAAAGACAACCAGCAATGGTTAGGGGGTCTAGCTGTGTAGCCCTTATCAAGGCGACCAGACACTGAATAACCTTACTTAAACCTAACCCTAAAGTCGAGGGGAAGGTCTCTCATTCATTCATTTCCACACCTGAAACCGAGAAGCAGCCGTTGCTGCTGTTGATTTGTTCAAGAGATTGAGAGACAAAATTAAGGATAAATGATGAGAGATCGAGCGGGATTGTGAAATCGAATCAAGAACAGAGAGAGCTGAGGGTTTTGATGTTGTCATTAAACGAGAAATTGAAGAGGTTAAAAGTTAGGGTTTGTCTGATTGATGTTACAGAGAGGAAAAGCGAAGATTATCAATGTTTAATGGAAATACAGATTGGGTTTACACTGATTGAATATGATGATGGTGGTAGAGATCCAAAGAAGGAGAGATTGATATGTTGGTGGTCACTGCTATTGAAATAGACAGAGTTGCAATCAGAGAGGATGAAATTGGACATGGGTATTGAATTGACGGAGATGATGATGATGCTGATAATCTCGTGGAGAAGTTATAGTAAAAGGGTTTCGATCTGAAGCTGCTGCTGTTGAATCTGGATCGATAGCAAAGAAAAGATTGGGTTTGAGTCTGTGATGGATATTGGGGTTGCTGTGAAGAGACAGAGTATTGAGATCGAACTGAATAATAAGCTTAATCTTTCTAAGACGATATTGATTTCAAGAGCTGCAATAGATGGAATTTGGGTATGTTGAAGGTGAAGAAACTGAATTACAGAGTTGATTTGAGCTCTTTGAGGTGAAATTAGAGATGGGTTAGTAGCAGAAATTGAATTAATGGGGTTTGTGGATTGGATGGTTCTGTGAAATAATGAGATGGAGATAGGAAGGAGAAGATGATCTTTTGCAATCGATTGAGAGTTAATAGAGAATGGATTTCATCAGAAATGCAGGGGATGAATGGGTGTGTCTCAGCTGGGAGCAGTAAGCCATAGGGGTAAGAAGAAGGTTGCTGCTGGAGTTGTAATTAAATCAAGATTAAGAAGAAGATGGATGCACAGGCTTGCTGGTTGTTGTATGCAAAGCTGTAACATTCCATGGGTCTGCAATGGGCCGAGTTGTTGTTGTTTAAGGAAGAGCGGTAATGAATTGAAGTTACATTGTCTGCCGATTCTTAATCGAGGTTGGTATTGAGCCGATGAGTGAAGCGAGAAGAAGAATGAATGTATGAAATTGAATGTGTTAGATGTATGTTAGGATTGTCACATGGAATGGAGCTAAAAATGGCCTGAAATCGGCCTGAGAATCGTCGTAAAACAGAGGAAACTCTGTCCATTTCTCTGATCTGGTGAGTCGACTCGGTGTTGGCAGTGACCGATCCAGACGAGTCCGATGAGCGATCCAACTCAGCTGAGTAAGACCATTCAGCTAACTAGGAAGCAGACTCAAGTTGACTCGGTGGCTGACTCTTCTGCCTTGACCCATTGATCGATCACATTTGACCCGTTTGACCGTTATCTCTAACGGAACTTCAACGGAATATTGCATCGACGGAGAAGAAGATTCCAAGTGGCCGGCGGTGACTTTCCGGCCAAATTCGGCCATAAGTTTCTTTTCCATGACCAAAATTACAGATTTTTGTGTGGATTCTTCTCATGGGTGTGAAGACTTGGACTTGGAATTGGATGGAGAATTTGGCTCAAATTTGGAAAGAGAAGATGGAAGATGAGAAAGACTTGAATTTGGAAATTGAATTATTATGGAATGAGGATTCTATTCCTTGGAAGATTTGGAGAACATTGAAGCCTATAAATAGAGAAGTTCTCTACACATCTTTTACACACCTCTCTACACACACAACACTTGTGTTTTTGCTTGCTTTTGAAAATTCTTCTTTTTAATTATTTGTGTGAATTTCAAAAACATGAGTAGCTAATTTTCTTATTGATTGAGGATGAATTCCTAGTTCTTAATATATGATTTGAGTTTTGTTTCAATTCTATCTTGAAGTTTTTCACATGATTATCGTTTGTTTTTACTAATAGGAATGTTTATTCATTCATGGTTGATTGATAGGTTGTTTAGAGTGCACGCTAAATTGATTTGTTAATTTAATCTAAAGCTAGTGAAAGTTAGGGGATAAGTAATCGTTTCTTGACTCTTTACATAAGTAGCAAACACGAGACCTTGCGGAGGGATTCCGTGGAGCAATTGTGTGTGAAAACAACGTTAGCAAGTAGACCTTGATCTAAGAGTCTAACTACTAATATTAACCTAATAAGTTCATAAATCTTAATGCGTTTATTTAAATTACATCTAGAGTGATCTACTACTAGGTGGTTTGGTAAATAGAATCCGGTAGTCGAGAACTTCCGTATCCGAGTGATACAAGGGATTTAGGGGTTTAGCACTGATCTAGCTGCTTTACCTACGGTTGGTGATAATCTGTGACTAATAACATGTGGATGAAAATCATAACTTGAATCATTGTTTTGCAACGAAGAAGGATTCTTTGATCTTGTCTCTCTTATTGATTTCAACTTTATCTTTTAATTGCTTTGTTTATTTTCTTTTGCTTTATACATCCCCCCTTTCGTGACAATTTTGACAACTAGAATCTCTTGCTCCTCTTGGGAACGAACTTAACTACCACTATATTACTTGTTAATTAAGTGGAAAAATATTAATTAATTTGTTGTGGTTACGACACGCATCAAATTTTGGCGCCAGCCGCCATTCAGGGAGCAATGGACGATTTTAGTTGTTTTTAGTTTTCTTTTGCTATATTCTTGCTTTGTTAGATTCTATACCGTATCTAACTTAGTTTTTGAGAATCTTGTTTGGTGTTATACCTTTGGTGAATGCTTAAAAGGGCAGACCGAGTCCAATACGTCTTCGATCCGGCACTCAACTAAAGGATTTCATTCGAGCTGTTAACACTCCACTTCCTCCTTCTTCATCAAGTGAATTCGCAGATTCGGACAAAGAGGAAGAAACAATGGCTGAACGTACACTCAAGGACCTAGCTTCTCACAAGCTCGATACACAACAATGGTGTATCCAAACTAACTCAACCTTCGAGATCAAGCCTCGGGTTGATTAGAGAGTTACCAAAGTTCCATGGCATGGTGAATGAGGACCCAAACAAACATCTTATGGACTTCTATACCATAGTTATGGCTATGCTTCCACCGGAGACTAATGCGGATGGAGCAATGTTGAAAGCTTTCCGTTTTCTTTGGCGGGCAATGCTAAGGAATGGTTATATTATTTGCCTTAGGAAGTATCACAACATGGAATGGTATGAAGAAACTTTTCCTCGAGAGATATTTTCCCGCATCCAAAGCTACTCAAATTTGCAAGGAGATTTGTGGATTGAAGCAACATGTGGGAGAGTCGTTGTATGAATGTTGGGAGCGATACAAGAGGTTGGTGGCAAGCTTCCCACACCATCAATTCAGCGATGTTATGATACTCCAATACTTCTACGAAGCTCTCAACCCAAGTGATAGGTCTCTTCTTGACGCGCGGGTGGTGGTGCACTAGTGAACAAGACGGTGACCCAAGCTACCGAGTTGATTGAAAGTATGGCTGCGAACTCGCAACAATTCTACACAACAGATGAACCCATGGTTAGGCGAGTGAATGAAGTTAGTGATTCATCATCATATCTTGATCAAAGAATGGGTAACATGGAGATAATGATTCAAAGGATGGTCGTGGTAATTATTCCGGATGGTGAGACCGAACAAGTAAATGCTTTATATCCAAATCAAAGGCCAAGGTACGATCCATACTCCAATACCTATAATCCCGGTTGGAAGGATCATCCCAACTTTAGTTATGCAAACAAGCAAGCGGCGACTCCTAATCCATATGCGCAACAAGGTGGTTTCCAACAATCACGCTTCCAACCTCAACAATTCCAACCACAACAAGTCAAGGAGCGTGATTCTTTGAATGATGACAAGATCAATGTGTTAATGCAAGGTATGCAAGGTCTTACTTCTATGTTCCAACAAAGCCAACAAAAAGACCGATTCGGCCATCAAGGATTTACAAACTCAAATGGGACAATTGGCGACCGATGTGAACCTATTAAAATCTCAAGCATCCACAAAACTTCCTTCACAACCATTTGTGAATCCAAGAGAGAATGTTAATGCGGTTACTTTAAGAAGTGGAAGACAAGTGGAGGGTCCAAGTCATCATGAAGAAGTTAGTGAAGAGGTAGTCAAAGACAAGGAGGAAGCCGCACCAAAGGAGAATTCAACACCAACCGACCAATCCAAGGAACCGGTTCCTACTTTCAATACTCCACCTCCTTTTCCTAGTCGTTTTGCTAAATCCAAGAAAGAAGCTCAAGACAAGGCACTCATGGATATTTTCAAGAAGATTGAAATTAACATCCCATTCGTTGAGGCCATCAAGACAATTCCAAGGTATGCCAAGTTCATGAAGGAATTATGCATCAAGAAGGATAGGTTGCTTGATAATGAAATTACTAAAGTTGGCGAGAGTGCGTCGGCTATGCTATTAAAGAAGATGCCTACAAAGTGTACGGATCCCTATGGTTTCACGGTGCCAATTACTATTGGTAAGAAAAGGTTTGAAAATGCTTTACTTGATTTGGGAGCTTCTATTAGTGTGATGTCGGCCGAAATATACGACTCCTTGAATCTTGGACCTTTGAAAGAGACAAGAGTTATTATCCAATTAGCGAACAAGTCTAACATATATCCAAAGGGGCTTGTAGAAGACGTGCTAGTGCAAGTAAATGAGCTTATTTTTCCGGTCGATTTCTTCATGGTGGATATGGATAACAATGAGAACCGATCATCTACTTCTTTACTTCTTGGGAGGCCATTTATGAAGACCGCAAAGACAAAGATTGATGTTTATAAGGGTACACTCACTATGGAATTCGACAAGGAGATAATACACTTTAACATATTTGAAGCCATACCCAAGTGATGTGAATTCCGTTTACTCCATTGATGTGGTTGATTCATTAGCGCAAGAAATGGTGGAATTGAATCAAGAGGATGAACTTGATGTGGTGTTGCAAAAGAGCATTGAATTGGACATCCACGGCTTGTCTAACTTAGATGTTGACATCTCCAAGGAATTAGTGGAGATGTGTGGGGCCTTGGCGACATTGCAAGAAGCTAAAAAGGGTAATGTTTCATATATTTCTTTACACGTGAATGATGAAATACTTGTACCATCTATTGTGAAGGCGCCCAAACTAGAATTGAAGCCACTTACGGACCATTTGAAGTATGCTTTATTGGGAGATGGAGATGAGCTTCCGGTGATTATTGCAAAGAACCTCACACCGGTACAAGAAGACCGATTGCTTAGAGTCTTGAGAGAGCACAAAACGGCTATTGGGTGGACAATTGCGGACATCAAAGGCATTAGTCCATCCATGTGCATGCATAGGATTCTAATGGAAGAGAACGTGAAACCGGTACGTGATGCTCAACGTCGGCTTAATCCTCCCATGATGGAGGTTGTGAAGAAAGAGATACTCAAATTGCTAAGTGTGGGGGTAATCTACCCAATTTCCGATAGCAAGTGGGTTAGTCCGGTACAAGTGGTACCAAAGAAGTCCGGAGTCACGGTTGTTCGAAATCAAGACGATGAACTTGTTCCTACAAGAGTTCAAACCGGTTGGAGAGTGTGCATTGACTATAGAAAGCTTAATTCCGCATCACTTTCCTTTACCTTTCATTGATCAAATGTTGGAGCGGTTAGCGGGCCATTCTTATTATTGTTTCTTGGATGGTTATTCGGGATACAACCAAATTGTTATTGCACCGGAGGACCAAGAGAAGACCACTTTCACTTGTCCGTTTGGAACGTTTGCATATAGACGGATGCCGTTTGGCCTTTGCAATGCGAGCTACTTTTCAAAGATGCATGGTAAGTATATTCTCGGATTATGTGGAGCGCATCATCGAGGTATTTATGGATGACTTTAGTGTTTATGGCAATTCTTTTGATGGTTGTTTAAACAACCTTGAACTAGTTCTTAAACGATGCATAGACACAAACCTTGTCCTTAATTGGGAGAAATGTCACTTTATGGTAAACCACGGCATAGTACTTGGTCACATTGTGTCCTCTTGAGGGCTCGAAGTGGACAAGTCAAAGATAGATTTAATAAGAAACTTACAATATCCCACTTCGGTGAGGGAGATACGTTCTTTTCTTGGCCATGCAGGTTTCTATAGGCGGTTTATCAAGGATTTCTCCAAAATCTCCATGCCGATGTGCAGGTTATTACAAAAGGAGGTACCTTTTGACTTCAACAAGGAATGCAAAGATGCTTTTGACAAATTGAAGGAAATGTTGACAAGTGCGCCGATTATCAAATCACCGGATTGGAATCTTCCATTTGAATTAATGTGTGATGCTAGTGATTATGCGGTTGGAGCCGTTTTGGGTCAAAGAGTGGACAAGTTGTCCCATGTCATCTATTATGCATCTAGGACCCTTAATGATGCACAAATCAATTATTCTACCACGGAAAAGGAGTTGTTGGCTATAGTTTTTCATTGGAAAAATTTGATCATACTTGGTGGGTACAAAGGTTATTGTGTATTCCGATCATGCCGCACTAAGACACTTAATAAAGAAGAAAGAAGCTAAGCCAAGATTAATCCGGTGGATCCTATTGTTATAAGAGTTCGACATAGAAATTCGGGACAAGAGAGGTGTGGAGAATACCGATTTGCGGATCATCTTAGTAGACTTGTTATGTCTCAAGAAGAACTTCCATTACAAGACCGCTTCCGGACGAACAACTTTTCTCCATGGAAGAATCAACACCTTGGTATGCGGATATAGTGAATTACTTGGTGACAAGGAAAGTACCTAATACAATGTCCAACTTCCAAAAGATGAAACTTAAGAAGATAGCTAAGCAATATGTGTGGGATGAACCATACTTATGGAAATATGGCGTTGATCAAATAATGCGAAGGTGCGCACCTAACTCCGAATTTCAATCCATTCTCTCCTTTTGCCACACTTTTGCTTGTGGTGGCCATTTTGGTTCTAAACGCACCGCTCTCAAAGTTCTCGAAAGTGGATTTTATTAGCCCACCTTGTTTGAAGATTCATATGTTTTTTGTAAATCGTGTGATAGATGTCAACGAACGGGCAATCTAGGTGCTCGAAATCAAATGCCACTCACACCAATTCTCGCCGTTGAGATTTTTGATGTGTGGGGTATCGATTTTATGGGCCCTTTTGTCAATTCGAATGGAAACTTTTATATACTTCTTGCCGTAGATTATGTTTCGAAATGGGTGGAAGCTAGAGCCACCAAAACTAATGACTCTCAAGTTGTTTGTGATTTTATAAGAGAAAACATATTCACAAGGCATGGTACACCAAGAGTGGTGATAAGCGATGGAGGCTCACATTTCAAGAAGGCTTTCCACGCTCTCCTCAAGAAGTACAACATAACACACAAAATTGGTACCCTTACCATCCACAAACTAGTGGACAAGCGGAAATTTCAAATCGTGAGATCAAGTCCATTCTTGAGAAAACGGTGAATACCACAAGGAAAGATTGGAGCTTTAAGCTCAATGATGCACTTTGGGCGTATAGAACGGCGTATAAGACACCGATTGGTATGTCTCCATATCGGTTGGTTTATGGTAAGGCTTGTCATCTTCCGGTTGAACTTGAACATAAGGCTTATTAGGCGATAAAGAAATTCAACATGGAGTATGATGAAGCGGAAACAAAGAAAGTTACAACTAAATGAGCTAGAGGAGATACGTAATGATGCTTACGAGAGTGCTCGTATTTACAAGGAAAAGACCAAGCTTTTTCATGACAAGATGATTTCTCGGAAAAAAGCTTCATCGTGGGACAAAAAGTCCTTTTATATCATTCTCGCCTTAAACTATTTCTGGAAAGTTAAGGTCCCGTTGGATTGGACCATATGTTGTTACTAATGTTTTTCCTCATGGTGCAGTTGAAATTACTAGTCTTAGAGACAATTCGGTTTCCAAAGTCAACGGCCATAGATTGAAGCCATACTATGAGAACATCGCTTATGTGAATTTGGATGAACTTCTATTTGGAGATTCACTCCCTCTGGAGGAGTAATGTGCAGCAAGAGCTAAGTCGGGCCGTCGACTTTAAAACAAGCGCTTCATGGGAGGCAACCCATAGGTTTTGTATTTCTTATCCTTTTGCTTTTTATTTTTGTTATTTCTTTTTCTTGTTCCTTATCATGTTAAAATTTCCCACCTTGACTTTACTAGGACGATTCAATTACATTGAGGACAATGTAAGGTTTAAGTGTGGGGGAGTGGTTAAGCATGTATTTAAAAAAAAAATAATAATAATAATAAAAAAAAATAATAAAAAAAAAAAGTTTTACATAAAACCTCCAACTTTTAGAGATTTTAGAGTCACAAGCATATTTCTAGGTATGTTTACATAGAGAATTCTGACCGACATAATTGAACTTGGAAATGTTAGGGAACTACATTCGGATTTCTTGCTTGTTTGAGTGTTAAATAATGGATTTAATCATGCCGGTGATGCGAATTTGGTGCGGGGAGAAATGCATTATTAGAGTTCTTGATCAATCATTAGTGGAAACTACCCGTATTCATATCATGTGAGGCACCCACAGAAATTTTTCCATCTAACTAAAGAGATTTCTTTTGAGTGTGTGTCACCGTACGTTAATTAAGGATAGAATGGTGAGCTACCCAACCTCCCACCAATAGAAGCACTACTCTTTGATCTCTTGAGTGCTAATTTTGTCAATCATAAGGGTGACGCGTCTATAGATGAAAGCCTCCTTCTTGTAGTTCGATTTGCAGTTAGCACCATTCTCTCCACAACAACGGGTCCATAGAAACACCATCATCATCAACAAGGAGCGACATCAAAATCCACAAGGAAAGTTGGAAAAGTTCAAGGTTTACAAGCAATGGAACGAAAAAGAGCAAATTTCATATTCAAGTAAAGCAACATACAAAGGGCAGATTTTTACATATATGTTGAGGACTTACAATACAATGAGCATAATTATATATCCAAGTATGAAGACGTATTTATAAAAGCGAAGAAAATCAAAAAGGTGAGAATTGTTGAAGTTTATGATTTCGAGACGATATAAGTTGTGAAGAATCAAGCGGTAAAATACTTCTCCCACGGCCACGGTTTGTTTTGTATTTTATTTCTCTTGTTTCTTAATAAAAAAAAAAAAAATTGAAAATTACATAAAAAAAAAAAAGAGATAAAAAAAAAAGAGACAAGAGAAATATTTGTTTTGTTTTTATAAGCCGTGGGGAAGGAAAATCTATAAGGTAGTTTCAAGCGACAAGGATTTAAGGTAAAGAGTTACAAATTGTTAAGGATTTATGAAATTCAAGAGTTTATCATCAATAGTTGAAACCGAAGACGAAGACCAAGAAGATAAAGACGAGGAGCGGAAGACGTTTCTATTGGATGCCGGAGAGAGTGGTGTTATCATAATTGGCGATCGGATGTGAAGGTGAGTAAGTAATCTCATCCTCGATAATAGTGGTTGATTTCCTTTCTTAGAGATCGTCATAAAAATGGTTTTTCAAAATGTTAAAAGATGTGGGTTTTTAAAATATTTGGAAGTTGTCCTTCCCACCATTCAACGTGTCATAGGATTTCTCTCTTCATTCCTACCGCACACATGTGAGACCCATAAAAAAGCTATCTTTTTGAGTGCAATTATCATAAAATCCTTTTGGTGAGGCGTAAGTCGAGGCGAAATGCTTATTGATCGTTTCTCAAACACGCGTTCTCTCATTATGGTGTGGTTATTTCTCACTCAATATTTAAGAATGAGAATATGTTCTTTAGTATTTCTAACTTCTTATTACTAGCATGCAGAAACTCTATGTCCTCATAACTCTTTGGATGCTTGGGACGCTGGAACGCTTTGAAGTTGTAAGTTTTAGTTTGATTTGCTCGAGGACTAGCAAAGTCTAAGTGTGGGGGAATTTGATAGGGTGTAGAATACATCCTATTTACTATCTATTGTTTATGCTTTCTTTGCTATTTTTCTTGTAAATTATGTATTTTACGCTTGTTTTGAGTTTTGTAGCTACTTTGGAGTCACACGGAGGAAAAGAAGAAGAAATTACTCTATTTGAGCCAAAAGGGAAAAAATTGTCATCTCATGGGCGAACACTATCGAGAGCCGAATCCAAGTTAAGGGGCAACTCTTTTGGGAGGAGTATTAAAACAAAACCAGCAATGGTTAGGGGGCTGCTAGCTGTGTAGCCCTTATCAAGGTGACCAGACACTGAATAACCTTACTTAAACCTAACCCTAAAGTCGAGGGGAAGGTCTCTCATTCATTCATTTCCACACCTGAAACCGAGAAGCAGCCGTTGCTGCTGTTGATTTGTTCAAGAGATTGAGAGACAAAATTAAGGATAAATGATGAGAGATCGAGCGGGATTGTGAAATCGAATCAAGAACAGAGAGAGAGCCGAGGGTTTTGATGTCATCATTAAACAAGAAATTGAAGAGGTTAAAAGTTAGGGTTTGTCTGATTGATGTTACAGAGAGGAAAAGCGAAGATTATCAATGTTTAATGGAAATACAGATTGGGTTTACACTGATTGAATATGATGTTGGTGGTAGAGATCCAAAGAAGGAGAGATTGATATGTTGGTGGTCACTGCTATTGAAATAGACAGAGTTGCAATCAGAGAGGATGAAATTGGACATGGGTATTGAATTGATGAGATGATGATGATGCTAATAATCTCGTGGAGAAGTTATAGTAAAAGGGTTTCGATCCAAGAAGGCTGCTGCCGTTGAATCTCGGATCGATAGCAAAGAAAGGATTGGGTTTGAGTCTGTGATGGATATTGGGGTTCTTTGTGAAGAGACAAGAGTATTGAGATCGAACCGAATAATAAGCTTAATCTTTCTAAGACGATATTGATTTCAAGAGCTGCAATAGATGGAATTTGGGTATGTTGAAGGTGAAGAAACCGAATTACGAGTTGATTTGAGCTCTTTGAGATGAAATTAGAGATGGGTAAGTAGCAGTAAATTGAATTAATGGGGTTTGTGGATTGGATGGTTCCGTGAAATAAATGATGGAGATAGGAAGGAGAAGATGATGCTGCAATCGATTGAGAGTTAATAGAGAATGGATTTCATCAGGAAATGCAGGGGATGAATGGGTGTGTCTCAGCTGGGAGCAGTAAGCCATAGGGGTAAGAAGAAGGTTGCTGCTGGAGTTGTAATTAAATCAAGATTAAGAAGAAGATGGATGCACAGGTTTGCTGGTGGTTGTATGCAAAGCTGTAATATTCCATGGGTCTGCAGTCAGGGCCGAGTTGCTGTTGTTAAAGGAAGAGCTGGTAATGAATTGAAGTTCTTCTGTCTGCCGATTCTTAACCGAGGTTGGTATTGAGTCGATAAGTGAAGCGTAAGAAGAATGAATGTATGAAATTGAATGTGTTAGATGTATGTTAGGATTGTCACATGGAATGGAGCTAAAAAATGGCCCGAAATCGCCCGAGAATCGTCGTAAAACAAGAGGAAACTCCGTCCATTTCTCTCGATCCGGTGAGTCGACTCGTGTGTTAGCGGTGACCGATCCAGACGAGTCCGATGAGCGATCCAACTCACCTGAGTAAGACCATTCAGCCTAACTAGAAGTCGACTCAAGTTGACTCGGTGGCCGACTCTTCATTTTGACCCATTGATCGAGCTCGGTTTGACCCGTTTTGACCGTTATCTCTAACGGAACTTCAACGGAATATTCGTCGATTTGAGAAGAAGATTTCAAAGTGACCATGGTGACTTTTCCGGCCATAATACCGGTTTTCCGGCGACCAAAATTACAGATTTTTGTGTGGATTCTTCTCATGGGTGTGAAGACTTGGACTTGGAATTGGATGGAGAATTGGCTCAAATTTGGAAAGAGACGATGGAAGATGAGAAAGACTTGAATTTGGAAATTGAATTATTATGGAATGAGGATTCTATTCCTTGGAAGATTTGGAGAACATTGAAGCCTATAAATAGAGAAGTTCTCACACATCTTTACACACTCTCTACACACACAACACTTGTGTTTTTGCTTGCTTTTGAAAATTCTTCTTTTTAATTATTTGTGTGAATTTCAAAAACATGAGTAGCTAATTTTCTTATTGATTGAGGATGAATTCCTAGTTCTTAATATATGTTTTGAGTTTGTTTCAATTCTATCTTGAAGTTTTTCACATGATTATCGATTGTTTTTACTAATAGGAATGTTTATTCATTCATGGTTGATTGATAGGTTGTTTAGAGTGCACGCTAAATTGATTTGTTAATTTTATCTAAAGCTAGTGAAAGTTAGGGGATAAGTAATCGTTTCTTGACTCTTTACATAAGTAGCAAACACGAGACCTTATGAGGGATTCCGTGGAGCAATTGTGTGTGAAAACAACGTTAGCAAGTAGACCTTGATCTAAGAGTCTAACTACTAATATTAACCTAATAAGTTCATAAATCTTAATGCGTTTATTTAAATTACATCTAGAGTGATCTACTACTAGGTGGTTTGGTAAATAGAACTGTAGTCGAGAACTTCGTATCCCGTGATACAAGGATTTAGGGTTTAGCACGATCTAGTCGCTTTACCTACTGGTTGGTGATAATCTGGACTAATAACATGTGGATGAAAACATAACTTGAATCATTGTTTTGCAACTAAGAAGGATTCTTTGATCTTGTCTCTCTTATTGATTTCAACTTTATCTTTTAATTGCTTTGTTTATTTTCTTCTTTGCTTTATACATCCCCCTTTCGTGACAATTTTGACAACTAGAATCTCTTGCTCCTCGGGAACGAACTTAACTACCACTATATTACTTGTTAATTAAGTGGAAAAATATTAATTAATTTGTTGTGGTTACGACACGCATCACATACACGTGGTAAGTACACGAAAACCAATTGGTTTAGACATACGAATGTCGGTTACACCTTTGAGAATTAAGTCTAGGTGTGTTGAAGTTGAACAAAGGAATTTTTATTCAACCTAGAGTTTCTCTTTTGTTTAACATAACCTTTTGCCTCACAAAAGGGACATACTTTCGATCACAATGGTGATTAGATAGTACATTCTTAATGATCTCATTAGGAGATTTTTTCCTTCCATGTGATGTGGAACTTCCTTGATTAGAGGAGATGACTAACACATCTTTTCTGATTGGAAGGGATTCTGATTTCATTTATGGAGCTGGAACTTCTTCAGTCGTAGCAGAAGTACTTGGTATATTAGACTGCTTAGATTATCCTTGAATTGAGAGTTTACTCAAGCGATGTTCAATTTCCAAAGCATCCTTTTAAGGCTTGCCTCGAGAAACATACGTGAAGAGTGATCTTCAAGTATTTTCTTTGAAATCACAAGTCTCTTACTACACCAAGAAGAACATTGACATGGTTTTTTCAACCGATTAAATCTATCATCTTGGATTCCAAGAAGATTTAGAATCAACTCACTCTCTTCCGCTGTTTTCTCGTTCATTAATAGAGATAGACTCTTTTTGAAGGGTAATCGGAATAACACATGTCAGTGTTTGTCTGTCTCATCAAAACACAAGGTTCGTCTATATTTGAGATTGAAGAATCTTTCTCTTTAATAGAAATAGTCGAGGCATAACTTTTGTTTCGGTGATGCGTTTATCGAGATAGTACTCTTGTCCATAGAGTCATATTGCCACAAACACGGACTTGTAAGGTCTTTAAACGTGTTTTCTTTCTCGATACCAATTGAAAAGCGGTACAACAACCACACCCATTATTTCCGATTAGCACTGTATGGACTAACTCCAATATACTTTCTAGACTCAATATTAATAAAGTATATCAAAGAGTTATATCTCTCTTTCTCGATTCAATACTTACTCAAGCAAATAGAAATCATGAAGTCTAATTGAATACAAGAGAAATCACTTGAACGGCAATCAAGACCAATGTTCAAGAATCAATCAATTCAATCAACAACCAAAGGTCGGATTTATTGATTGATTGATTCAAACGCACAAACTTGTGATATTTCAATTATATAACAAAATATAATGTGGAAAAAAAACACACAGATACCGTGAAGTTTTGTTAACGAGAAAACCGCAAATGCGTAGAAACCCCCGGACCTAATCCAGATTGAACACACACTATATTAAGCCGCTACAGACACTAGCCTACTACAACCTAACTTCGGTCTGGACTGTAGTTGAACCCCAATCAATCTTACATTGATCCAAGGTACAGTTGCGCTCCTTACGTCTCTGATCCCAGCAGGATATTACGCACTTGATTCCCTTAGCTGATCTCACCCACAATTAAGAGTTGCTCGACACCCAAAGTCGAAGACTTTAATAAAAAAATCGGTATCACACGAGTAAAAGTCTACGGTAATAGATAAATCTGTCTCCCACGTAAATACCTACGAGTTTTGTTCCATATTTTGATAAATCAAGGTGAATAGAACCAATTGATAAGGACTTATATTCCCGAAGAACAAATTTTAGTATTATCAATCACCTCATAATCTTAATTGACGCGGCGAAAGAAGATATTGTGGAATCACAAACGATGAGACAAAGATGTTTATATCTTGCCTATCGGAGATATCAATCTCAATCCAATCATTATGATTGTACTCAATACGATAGAAACAAAGAATATCAGATCACACAACTACAAGAAAGTAGTATCGTCTGGCTTCACAATCCCAATGAAGTCTTCAAGTCGTTAACCTATGGGTCTCGGTAGAAACCTAAGGTTAAAGGAGAATCAACTCTAGCTTATACAACTAGTATCACACGAAGGGTGGGGATTAGGTTTCCAATAAGCAGAGTTCTCCTTTATATAGTCTTTCAAATCAGGGTTTGCAATCAATGTTAGCTTAGTAATAAAGCATTCAATACTCACCATTAGATGAAAACCCGATTAGATTCAAGCTAATATCTTTCAACCGTTAGATCAGAACTTAGATTTGTTACACACAAATAAAATGCACGTTTTAGGTTTGTGTAACCGCACTCCAAACATGTACATTCGTTGGTTCAACGTAGTTAACCAAATGGTTAGCCATATGAGCACTTTCATATCAACCATATTCTTTTTACCATAACTAGTTCAAATGACTTAAATGAACTAGTTAGAGAGTTTTTCAATTGCTTAGATCTTTTAGAAGTATACAAGACACAATCGGGAAGCAAAAATGATTTGATTCACTCGAATCTATACATGAACTTTATAGCCACGGTTTGCAAACTTGCATTCCTTAGTTAATATAAGTATAAGTTCGTGAATAATCGTTTTTAGAAAATAACCAACCTTAAGCACGGACTAGGTACGTTGGACTTAAGTACCCTAATAAGTTTGTAAATAATTCACAAACTCCAGCAGCATTTTCTCGGGGAAGAGAACCTCCGACATTACGCGGATCGGTTCGCGGACTGTTCGATTTCCGAGCAAACAAAGTACGCGGACTTTGGTTCAAGGAATAAGGACTTATACATGTATGTGTTACCACACAATGCTTATATCCAACAATGGTTATATATTCTAAACTCTCATTTCAATCATTGAAACATTCTTAGAGGACGTTATATATAGTTGTTATTCACAAACTATTTTTCGTCAAAGCCATTTTCAAGTAATTTAAACATAACATGACTTTCACACTAGGTAAAGATGAACTTGGCTAAAGCGAAGCTTACCATCACATATTTCGAGAAATAAATAAGCTAGATAAAGTTTCGGCTTGAAATAGAAATGTGTATAATCAAAGTCTATATAGCAAAACGACTTTTGTCTCAAGATAGGAGATAGAGCAGATAGACTTTTGAGGATAGATATGTTCAAGTCTCCACATACCTTTTTAGTCGATGAAATTCCACCAGTTCCTTGAGTAGTTCTTCTGTCTTTTATGATGATCGCCATGGAGTTCTTGAGCTCAATTACACTTTTTATCCTAGTATGAGACTTCGCTATAGTAGACTAGAAATCAAGACTTATAGTTTTGATCACTAACATTGACAAACATGTTCATATAGCAACGCATGCGCGTTCGATCGAGCAAGGTGCTCTAACAAGAGCATTTGTGAATTATGGGAACCGAATTTGGAATATGTTGCATATCTTGAGAATATTTTTGGTTTTGGAAATTCTTTGGTGTCCAAACTTCCTTGTCTATAAATACTTTTTTGGAAGTTTTCATTTCTAGCAAACTAATACTTCATGAAGAACTTCTCGGTTGTTATTATCGGTGAAGTCGCTATTTGGAGAGGGGAGTAACCTAATTAGAGAAATCTCTTACGGCCGATCAGTTTAAAGTCTTTGGGATTGAAAAGCTCTTATTAGTTACCGTTGGTGGGAAATTAGATAATTACGGTTTATCTTTTGTTTTCGATTGATTTGATTGATTAACGGTGGTTGAACTTTGATTGCACCTAGTTTGTTTATGCTTGAGAATCTTCTATTCTCGATATAAGATTCACTCAAACTAGATCGAAGTTTCTACATGGATCTTTAGACTGCTTGTAGATCTAAAGACGTCTTGTGATAATTCATTGTTAACAGATTCCGTTATGTGCGTGATTGATCACAAAGAGATTCAAGTTTGTGTGCAGGCGTTTATTGAAGATCTAAGAAGATTTGAAGACAAAAAGACATTGAAGATTTCTCGATTTGGGGTTCATAATCTTTGGTGTGCACAATACTTGTTTCGTGATGACTGATCCAACTATAATCGATTTATCCTTGGTAGATTAGATAGATTAGTTGTGTAGACGGCATCAATGCAATTCTTGGTGATTAAAAGTATTGATTGAAAAAATCTTAACAATTATCAGGTAGTTGATCATAAGATAGATCTAAGAACTTTGACGGAGGAGTTTATTGAGATAAACAGAAGAGCCTTTGTCGAACTCACATCACTTGGTTGAAGTTAGAGTTGCTACCAAATGCATTTGTTGTTCCTTCATCGTTTGGAATACGAACCAAATGAATTGTTCCAAGTACGTGACTTATTCATAAGTTGAGGCGTGGGAATACATACGGAACTAGGTGAACTATAGGTTTAGTTGCTTGGTCTCAACTATATGAAGTTGGTTTGATTTATATAAATACTTAATCCCGAGAGTATTCAATTCTTGACAAGGTCCGGGTTTTTTCGCATTTGCGGTTTCCTCGTTAACAAAATCTTGATGTGTCTTTTACTTTTCTATTTCCGCAATTATGATTATTTTTATTTTAATTAGAAGTAAAATACACAAACGTTAATTCCTATTTACTTGATAGTAATCCTATTGTGTTTGGTTAAGTCTCGAACTCTTATCAAGTAAACATACTTCGTTGTTGTATTGCCTCGATTTCGTATCCATAGACGATCACACGAAATGTGAACCGAGTTGTGTTTGTATCGACTTAGTCCATAGACAATCACTTTAGGAGAAAGGACTTATAGGTAGGAAAAGTTTTAAATTTTGAGGTATATTTGATACCCTCACCTTTTCAGATAACAAATGGAAAAATTGTGAACCGATGGTAGTCTCTACGAACCGTTCATGAACAATATCTTTATACACGGTTCTGTTATTACGTTGCATACTTTCACCGTGTCTTCGATTAGGATTCCTAGACGTAACCTTCTCTCGAGTAACCCAAAAAAAGTTGACCCATTACTTTTACGCTTCATTTTACAACCGTAAACCACACATTACGATAGTAACCCAAAAATTTGACTCATTAATACGCTTTTTCCCGTAGGCAACCTATTACTGTTGGGATTTATAAAATAAATCTAAAATAGTAAACTCAAAATCGTTTGTGTTATGTTTGATTCCTAACCGTAATCCGACAAAATCAATACCTATATGTTTAATTCTTACAATCTGCATGGGATTGAGCAGGAATTTCCCTAGCCCCGAGTACTTGAATTTTTTTTATAGAACTTCTTATTGGCTTGTTTTTTGAAAGATAAAGCCATTAGAGACTAATTGGGTCACATTATTTGAAGAATATAGCCATTACACATCTTATTTACATAAATAAATAAAAAACGCCTATATAAACCCACCCCTTCTAGATCCATAATCTCTCCAACTGAACTAATGGGTATTGCCATTCTAGCTTGATATGGACAACATAAGCAAAAATACATGATCAGCTTAGATAAACAGAGAACATCCGCTTTAAACTTTGTTAAAGTGGATATTACATGTAAGTGAGAGGTAAGCTCCATTTCATTAAATGTGGTGTACACCATTTGTGTGACGCATTGATTTGCGGTCTTCGTATGCGCCTAACTCCAATATATGCCTATTGGTCGAAGAGGTCTATCCGATGGAGATAGTTTTCTATCGTGGCTTCGCACGGTACAATATATAAATGGTATGTCCGTCAGTCCGTAACCCTCCGGGAATTCTCGTGATATGTGGGTAAGGTATATGGCGTGTCTAACTGAGATCAATGAACATGAGGGTATACCATACATATACAAGTCCATATATTTTTTGTCATCCATTTTTGCTACTCCGCCTCGGTGGTAATATCCTCATCTTCTTTATCGGGCGCTATATGTTGCATACGGTATGTACACTTCCATGGTAATCTTGTTGGACATCTTGTTAGATTCTTAATCGGTATGTACTCCGAAAGGAACTGATATCCGCTCAAGCTCTATGGTGCAACCACGCCTTCCGCATCCGTGCAGGCCTTCTATGAAATACAAACATTTTCGCATGAATCTGCTATCGAATATGTGTTTACTTCTATTGCCGAGAATCTGTGGTGCTACTTAGTACTGGTACTGACATAGCCTTGTTGTCGCTCGATGATGGCTTAAACCACACTGAAGGAATGGGATTTGCAGTGTCCGTGATGAGCTCCTTAGCCTCTTCATGACGAGCTGAAAAAGGAAGTCAAGTGTGTGATATTGATCCCAGTTTAACGTGAATATCTAATGTACAAGTGGTACAAAGATACTTTTTAATAGTTTGTTATTGAAGAGATATACTTTGGAAAGGTCTTCTAAATTCACCACCTCACTTGAGAGAAGCCAAGATCCCTTTTAACTAGTTTGAATTCTTTTGGAGAACTTAATCAACGACGGCGATTCGATCATCATCCATCTCGAAGATTGTTGGGGTATTTAATTTTGCACCAACACTTGCCTTCTTTGAAGAAATCCTAAGAATGTGCTTTCTCTGATATCTCCGGGATAAAATACGCTATCAAGAAGAGGAATCCGATGGAGATGAAGAAGTAGAAGGATCTGATGAAGATGATGAAGGTTAAGAATCAAACGAGAAATAGTTCTATATTCTTCCTTCTCTTTTTTGTGGTCTCCACATTCATTCTTTTAATTCCTATTTTTGTAATCTTGCACACTTTGAATCTTTAAATATACTTTCACTTTTCTTGTTCCTTTATGCACATGTTAAAAGAGCAATTCTTTTTGTAATATAATTAATCAATATATTATCAACCTTTCATTTTGAGCGTAAATCTATCATATGAAGACAAATAACATGTTTTTATTCTATACATTCCCATACTTGCCTCGTTATTTGCATTCGCAAAGATCGGCGTTACTAATCAAAGGATATGTATTCATGCCTCAATCTCACAACATATCACAATTTTCATAAAGTAAGTATTTCTTGGTTTCTTCCAAGATTTCATTTTTTATTTTTTCTTATGTGGTCTTATTTGCCTTAGTTAAAGGTCTTATTATGCCACCTCTTGTCATTGCAACAAAATCAGCAGGACGCCCTTACACTTTCATGTATTGACCCACTGATCTCTGCCTTATCTTTTCAGCCATTGCCTCTTCAGATTTGCCACACAACATGATAAGCCTAAATTTCCTTGCGAAAATAAAGTTCATGACATTTGCGTTCTAAGACACTATCGCTCCTAATGGAGGCGCGCCTTATCTTCCTGCTGTTCCTTTCAAGAAGTGACTTTACTCATGCGTACTAAAGGTTGGCTCCTCCCATCCGGCCTTAACAACAACAAATGCTGTACTTTATCCCTTTGCCTAGAGATTATGGTTACGGTGACCGCACCCGCAGTGCTTTTCGGCCGAGCAGATAGACAAGATTCTCCAAGAACGGCCGAGACACCCTAGCACGCCTGCACTGGCCCACTGTGTACCTCTGCGCTTT
Source organism: Papaver armeniacum (assembly GCA_023531295.1). Taxonomy (NCBI): domain Eukaryota; kingdom Viridiplantae; phylum Streptophyta; class Magnoliopsida; order Ranunculales; family Papaveraceae; genus Papaver; species Papaver armeniacum. The sequence continues at coordinate 43,963 of JAJJWW010017375.1, forward strand.
GATCAGCTGATTTGCATCTTAGAAGTGAGACCCGCCGTCCAATTCCAAGTCATAAGCTTTTGGGACAAAATCCAAGGTACCTCTCCTGGATGGGCTTTATTGACCTAAATCTCCATGACTGTGTTCCAGGCATGCCATGCAATAGGTACCCCTTCATGACATGACGCACTTAGGTCTTACATTTGCTCCTCAGAAATCGTACTGCAACCATGTACGCCATAGTAGGCTCCCGCTCTCGTCTCCTCGATTATTTTGTCGATTCTTCGCATATAAGTTTTTGTACTCGCAATTTATCTTATCATCTATAAAATATATTTTCTTCGCATACTTCCACTTTCTTCAAATCTCATCTCTCGTTATTCATTTTTTTTTTTTAAAAAGATCAAATCAATCATACATTTTTTTCTCCTCCCACTTCCTACTTCTATGTTTTCAATGCTACATTCATTCTTTTAAGTCTCTTACTTCGCTACTTCGCCGCATTTTTGGATTTTCTATCATTTTATTAATTGCTTGAGAGATTTTTGTCGCTTCTTATCTGAGTATGCTTTCAGCTTCTAAAGGGTTTCTTCTTCTCGTTCATTGCATCTACCATCAACCTTTCACTCTTTGTTTTTCCTGATGTTGTGTTTCCAATTCTTCTTCTTCTAGCTCTTTCTTCAGATTCATCACAATTTCATAATGTTCTCTTCAATCCACCCTTTATGATGCCAATACCACCTGGGACGAGGGAACTTGATACATCGATGGAAAGTCGATGCCACACCTAGAATCTCATGTAACTATGGCCGTCCAATCAATGCGTTGTATGGCATTCACATCTGACTACACAATAAAATTTCAGAGACAACTCTTTCAAGGAATTGTGATATGAGCTTCCTTTAGGCTTATTTGCGCATCTAAAACCATAGATTTCAGAGTCAAGGTATTAAATCTTCATCTTTCCTCCCATAGTTTGTAAGTATGATAAAAAGGATATCTTTATTGAATCCTAAAGATCGTATCAAAATTCACGCTCACACCCTACCATCATCTTCATCCTCGCTGTAAGCTTGGGTTATCTCCAATCTATCACTACTGGGTCATGGCCTCCATCCTCAAAATACTTCATGTAAAGCAGATTGGTTCCATGTCATTCTTCCAACAGTGTTTCGCAATGTTCATTATTTCCTCTATTATCTAAGATTCACAAAACCCTACCGAGAGTGTTAACATGAAAATCTTTCAATTGTCTTGTACGAATGTACGATAGAGTTACAAAAATGATTCTTGCCTTTGCTCCAACTTCTATTACAAATGTTCATTCTCCTTTTTGTTGTATTGACCTCGCGAATTTCTGCATGCTGTGGTAATGATTTAGACCGAGATTGGTTTTTGAATGACGAAGCTTCTGGTCTATCATTCTGAGGATGATTCTTTTTATATTTCTCGCAATCATTTATTGAGTGTCCAGAAAATGGTGATATGAACAAAATCTATGACTTCTGCCGCCGGAGGTGGTTCACTTCCCCATGTTCCATGGGCGCGGTATGTTTTTCATCAAAATTATAGCCTCCCCATATTTTCTCCACACTAGCATTCAGCTGTGGTATCTTGATTTCTTCCCATATTATCTTGTGATTTCGCGTCTCCTATGATAGTTTTGCCTCCGACTCATAAGCTTCAGGGCCGATCAAGTCTTTGAATTTTGTTTTTTGTTTCACCACTAAATATCAGTTTCTTTTCTCTCTCAAATTCTTCTTGATCCCGACTTCCCATGTTTACTAGTTTCGCGATCTATCTCCCATGATCCTTTTCTTGTTGTCCTTGCGGTTGCCACACTGCATTTATCAGCCTTAGGTAACAAGCTTGCATTCGCCGCTGAACCTCAGCCCAGAATCGGGTATGATTCCATCTCATTTTTCTTTCCTCAAGAGCATATACTCCTCCCGGCTCTCTCAACCGCCTCATTGTGATCGTATTCTTTCTGATTCGAAAATTTGAATGTATAACAGATTAAGGTAAACATAGCGTTAATGAATGACAGTAGGAGATATCTTTCGCACACACACGTACTATCACTATACATTGTCTTCCACCTCACTCTGCGTAGATGCTTAAGTTTTCGCCAACCCTTTGCTTTAACCCAAATACATCTTCAATGCCAAAGTCGCGAGGAATTGTTACTATACTTAAAAATATAAATGCAAATGGTCAAAAGATGTTATAGTATTCTTTGGCAAACCTTCAAACCATTTTAAGGCTTCAGCAACTTGATGCAAAAATATTTGCACAATATATGAGATCATATTCTCCCATTGTAGCATACATTCACATAAGCTTTGATGTGTTGCACGTTACAGTTGTTCCATCAAAATGTCAAGTTAACGCAGTGTAAATTGCACTTTGGGGTATTCCTCCTAATTGTACTTCAGTGAACGGGGTTTTGCAGCTTCTTCTAAGGCTTCATCCAATTGTCTCACTTTTTTATTATTTAACATTCCTCTCATTTCCCGCTAGCTCTCAAAATTTGTTCATTTACACCAGTAATTTGGATCCTATCATATTCTTCATTGATATTATCACATAAGCATTTGCTCACGCCGCCTTTCCTTCCACTATCATGATTGCTCATGAAATTTCCTCTTGTAGCTCATATGTTCTTCCACTTCTCGCTCTCAATCTTCCCTTTCGCAAGCTGCGTGCTTGTTCGCCTTAGTGCCTTTTCAATTTCATATTCAATTTCTCGTTGTTTTCTCCAGTTTCTCCATGCAATATTCCTCCTTCCTTCTTCCCTGATTTTTCTTCGCCATCTGACATTTCCGCCCGACGCGTCTATTTCCCCGATTTCTCTATCAAGCTCCCATTTTGAAGAGTTTTCAGCACGTTGATATAACGACATTATTTCCTTTTTCGGCGACGTTTTTCGCCCTGGATTTTGTACTTCTTCTAGTTTCTTCATTAGCATTTTCTACAGTAAATTTTTGTCTCATTTCTTCTAACTGATCTTGAACTAATTGTAGTGCTTCTTGACCTTCATTTTGTAATCTCATGTTTTCCCTCCTAACTCATGATTTTGCCTTGTCATATTTTTTGCACGTTTTCCGCTTCCTAACCGCTTTTTGTTCATGTATTGTTTGCCTCAATGCCTCTAACGCCGCAATCTCTTTCATTTCCATGAATTATTCCTCCACTATTTCTTTGGCTTCCTTGTCCATTGCCTCATAATTGCCGTTCTTCTCCCATTTCATCTACGACCGATCGCCAAGTATGTATACTCACCCCGTCATAATCTACGTCTCTATTTTGTATTGGTGTACGCTGAATTCGTTGCGAAACCCGATTTTCCATTGTTCCTCAGGTTCATTCTCGAAGATTCCTCTCCATCTCCTCGTCTCCCTTCTCCAAGCAAGTCTCCACCTTCAACAAGCTTGTTGGTTGTTTTGATGCACGTCTTCTTCTAGCCATTTTTCAATCTTGTGCGACCTGCTGAAAACATATGAAATTCCTTTCCTGTATTACTCCAAAAATTCTTTCAAATCACAATATCACCTCAATCAATCCTCAAGCTTCGGCGCCATACGTAATGCAGTGAAATCCCACACTACACCCTCACAAGAATTCACACAATCAAGTCATTTTAAGATGAAAAATCATAATCTATTGATTAATCTCACAAATATTACAAGAGCGAAAAGGAAATAAACTAAAGAATTTACAACCGCTCTAGACTTTCTCTCTCTTAGTGACTGCTCAACACTACGCTAGCACTAGCAACAATGATGGAATTCCGTAAATTGTCTATACTTCCAATGGTGGTGATACTACTCCTCCACAACCAACATCTGAAGTAATCCTCTTCGGTCGGCCTCCGAAGAAACCAAAGAAAATCCACCTACTATTGCCGATCTCATGAAGGTCCTGGAAGTTCTCGCTAAACATCGATCGACATGGCGACTCACTCGAAGGAATTATGAAATTACCTCAAAATCCTTACCGACAAAATGGAGAAAACTCATGAGAAGGGAAAAGACAAGGAAACATCTCCAACCACCGATCCTCGAGTTATTCCAACCATGACGATGATGAAGTCCGCAAAACTGCAGTAACCTGCTGGTTTCATCACTCGTGAAGACCTGGAGCGTTTTATGGAGAATTGAGGGAAGGGCCATGCACCATCCGTGCACCGTCACCCTGCTGCTACGCAAAGAATCCCTCTCCCAAAAGGCTAAACTTCTCCAACGTTCACACTCTACAATGGAACGAGGAATTCCCGAGAACATGTTTCTCGATTCTTTGAAGCATTAGGAGAGCATGAAAACAACCATGTTGTCCGTTTGAAGGAGTTCTCGAAATCTCTGACAGGCCGGGCATATACTTGGTACAACAACATTCCACCAGGAAGCATAGCTAATTGGGGAGAAATGATTAATGCTTTCTACAGGAAATACTTCTTCGTTTCTGAGCATATTACTCTTTCTGACTTAGGAAGGATGGCTCAGAAGAATACTGAAAATCCGAACGACTATGTGAAGAGGTTCGTAATTCAAGCTTTGGATTGTCATGATCCTAATGTTACTTAACAACAACCGGTGGACTTGTGCATCAACTGGATGATCCCAGCCTACAGTAGCCTTATCGGAAAATATCCTGCTTCATACTTTCTTAGAGCTTCATGAAGCGGACAAGCGGTCAGCGACTACTGCTCCGGCTTTGCTAGAAAGAACGAAAATCGTCAAAGTCGAGGAGCCGAGAAACAACACCACCAGGCGTTTAGTCAACAAGCAGTACAATATTAAGGCTTCCATGAATGTTGCTAAAGGGAGCAAGAGAAAAGCTGAAGCACAGCTGTTTGTGGGTGAAAACTGTTTCTACTGATTTTGGTAATTTTGGGTGTGTGGGTGAGAAACGAATCTAAACCCTAAACAATGCACTGCACAGGAGTACTTTTTATTCGAGAGATCAATTTGTACAATCCTGGCCTAAACCAAGAAATGGTCGTTCCAGGATCGCTTCGATCACAAAGTGAAGGAGAAGGGTTGGTCTTAGGGAGGGAAGCGAAGAGAGTGTTGAGACCAGAATCGTTGATTCTGAAGGTGTGGTTTGTTTTATGACTTGTATCTGAAGTAGAACTGGTTAGCGTAATGAAAAGCTACCGTGTGATTTCTAGATACTATATTGTTGCCGACCAAAACTTGTTGTTTGGTGAAAATAGGTGAAGCCTATTTATACAAGTTATATTGAAACGTACCCTGGTCTCGTAGGAAGTGGAAACGATTAAGTGGTAGAAGAATAGAGTAACGTGTAACCGTCAGACGTTATGCTTCCATGATGAGGTAAATGAATTCGGTAACCGTCACCATTACGCTTCCATGATGAAGGAAATGAATTGTTTACACCGTTACTTTTCACCACCACTAATTGCCCTACTTCATGACACTTTCTTGTAACGGGCGCATTGCATGCCGTACGCTGTAAATCGCCAGACCAATACCCTGATGAGTATCCCCCAGTTTGTGACATGTTTGATGTCTCGAGTGTTTTCGTGGAAAACATGTAGCAGGTTGCTATGTGTGGCAAGTCAAAGTCAAGAGACTTTGCCATAGGAAAATAGCATGTGATGCTATTAGGCTTGCCTTGGTCGACCGCCTAACTTGCCACAAGTCCATCAGTTTGGTGGCGAACTTGAATGGCTGAGATTACATCTCATGAGGAAGGGTAGCCGTTGATTATGGCCACATCTTTGTTATGTAACAAAGTGGCGCCATTAGCATAGTGGCGCCTGGCGTAGCCGTGGCGTAGCAGCATGCCAGTGGCGTGGCATAGCGGTATGCCAGCTGGCATGCGCATGCCGCTGGTGTCATGGCCACGCCTGCGGCATTGTAGCATGGCCAAAGCTAAGGTTTGGCTCCGTGGCCAAAATTAGGGCTTGGCAGCGTGGCCAAGGCAAGGATTTGGCGCCGTGGTAAGAAATAGGGCTTGGCGGCGTGGCCAAGGCTAGGATTTTGCGTCGGGGTAAGAATTAGGCTTGACGCGTGGGCCTGTGCTAGGATTTGGCGCCGTGGTAAGAATTAGGGCTTGCGCGCATGGCCAAGGCTAGGATTTGGCGTCGTGGTAAGAATTAGGGCTTGGCGGGATGGCCAAGGCTAGGATTTGGCGTCGTGGTAAGAATTAGGGCTTGGCGGCGTGGCCAAGGCTAGGTTTTGGCGTCGTGGTAAGAATTAGGGCTTGGCGGCGTGGCCAAGGCTAGGTTTTGGCTCCGTGGTAAAAATTAGGGCTTGGCGACGTGGCCAAGGCTAAAGTGGCATGCTACCGCGGCAGAGTGGCATGTTGGCATGCCGATCAATATGTTGTTGTGGTAAGGCGCGTTTGCTTTCCAGTTAGTATGGTGGCGCGGCAGGGTGCGTTTGGCCTTTAATGTATGGTGGCAAGTTTGGAGCGACTTGATTGGCCGAGGAAAGGGGGCGGCCAAGCATGGGCGTGTCTACACTTCTGGTGAGAGTGTGGCGGCTTTAGAGCGACCTGATTGGTCGATGGGCAGTGGGGCCGGCGAGTATGGGCCCAGCCACAACTTATGTGCGCGTGGCTAATTTGAGGCGACACGATGGGTCGAGAGAAATAGGGCCGGTTTAGGAAGGGGTGTGGCCAACGGCGTGTGGCGCCGCTTGGTCTAAGGCATGGCCACGCTCCTTTGTCGCCGCGCTCCTCGCTTTCTCGATTCTGGCAAGGTTTTGCGCCCGCTAACCCATGGCGGATTAATTACCTAGTTTGCCTAGGTTTAATTTCGACAAGCAAGGTCTGATATACTGCGCGAGGCGCAAAACCCTAACTTCCGTAAGTTAGTCAAGGCAATTGATTGAATTCTATGTGTTGACACAGAAGTTCTTTAAGTTCATTGCAAGAGAGCAAAGATGCTTTTTATGATTGAATACCTTATGCAAAGACCTTATCCTTGATATTTGGAAATTGCGTACTACTCGCAGCGAGTGAACACAAACCGTCATGCCATATCAATATTAAGGGTTCAGCCGGAGAACATAGCGTAGAAGGCATTCAAAGGAACTTATATTAAGTGAATATAGGCGAGGCGCCGAAATTTAGAGAACATCTGGGATGGTTGCTACATTCGCCAGTCTGGATAAATTTCATGTAAGTATATTGAACGGCTCAATAAATATGTCTGTAGGAGAGGTTTGCACTCACGGCACCGCTTCCTCACGTAGTGACGCCACATCGATGTAAGGTTTTACGATTTCAACCCTAAGCTAAAAACCACCATCAACATTAAGTCCCCCGCTTAGCACGTAATAGCTGGCATTGTTGCTGGGTAAGCATGAGATGGTGACAAACAAGAGTAAAATCGAAAGAGCAAGATGTGAAGAGATTTCCGAGGAAATTCAACTAACCTTTAGCGGAAGGCATGAGGAATCCGTGATCTCTCGTGTTGGCGGCTCACGTGATTCTTTCTTGGCCATAGGGCGCTAGGCGCTCAGCACCGAAACTTCTGGCCATTGATCTGCAGAGGTGACATTGCAACTTGGCCCACTGAACGGCACCGGTTGGCTAGGAAAGGTAGATGGCGCCGCTTTGAATGGCCAAGATAGCGCCGCTTTGGCTAGGTCCGTGGAATGGTGGAAACATCACTTTGAACATTGGCTACCAAACATAGAAGATGGAGCCTGCTTTTCGCAAAATGGGTAGAGATAGTGCGCTTTGATTACGTGAGGCCGGAGTCATAGCGCTACTTGCTAGGTTGTGGAGCGGGCGGAGATAGCGTTGCTTGTCCGGTGGATCACGCGGAGATTGGGCTGCTTCGAGCGGCGAAGGCGGCACTCTTTTGGCTATCTGACCGTTTTCTCCCGTTCTACATTGGGGTTTCGACGAGAGACTTCACCTAGTTGAGGCTGATTTTTGGCCGCCATGTAAACTCATTGTGTTTGCTCAAGCATCCGTTTCTCTTAGTGGTTTCTCAGAAGATATATGCCGGTGCAATTAGGTTATTCTTCTTAGTTTAAGACAAAACTTTCTCTCGTTGAATCCATATTTCCTTCCTCATGTCGAGCGTGTGGCTTAATCATCTTCGAGTCTCGCTAGATTCTTCGGTCAAACGCAGCGACTCGATTCTCGCGACAACTCCCCGTCCGATCATCCGAGTTAAGAAGATCATACCGATACGTTTTTCATCGACCAATAGATATTTGTTTGTTACCACCAATGAGTGAGAAAAGAGTTTCTTTGTGCAGTATATATCCATCTGGAACATGTGTTACCGTCGTCGATGATGATGATCTGACCGCCCCCTTTTTTCGAATCCGAGCACACCGACCGCTGCAGATCTGGAAAATGCTGATTTGTGTATCTCTTGCCATGAATATCCCAATGCAGGTTTGTTATTCGAAATCCGCATGAAGTGTTTATCTTCTAGATACCGAAGCGTTGGTAAATTTCTAGTACGAAAGGAATTCGTGACTCTGTATATGAAAATATGGAGAAGATATGGCCATATTGCCACCAGGAACGTGGTGAAGCATTGCTCGTCTGCTTTGGTTACCACAGTGAACTGTCTCCCGCCTATGATTGTTGAAATGGAAGGCACATCTATCCGCGATGTCACGAAATCAACTATTGAAATGTGGGAAAACATGGTGTCTACCTGTGAATCTGTAGGATCAGAATATCGCAGCATCAATATCTCGCGAGATTAATAAACGACAGTATTGCGAAGGTGTCGCAAGGAAGTATAATTAATGACGCAATGAATGACGACAGCCAGAACATGAGAAGAATGTGAAGACTCAGCGAGATTTAGGAGTGTCGTGAGAATTGGTATATGTACACTTGCGATATTTCGCAAGGCATTCCCGAAAATAAAGGATAGCTTTAGTCGTCATCCACCGTGTACTACCCTATATAAAGGGTTGAGTCATCCGATGGAGGAGGGGTTCTTTTG
>JAJJWW010017376.1:0-20491 GCA_023531295.1 Papaver armeniacum
AGCATTTGAATTATATATACCTTAAGAGCATCTGCGGTGGTGCGACTAAAACTAAAGAGTAAAAGAGTAAAAAAAAAGACTAAATTTGGATTTAGTCCGTTGAGTGGTGATGGGAGGAAGACTAAATTTTGGTGGAGCGTAAACTATACCAACGCCTGGTGTGGGGCGTGAAGTATACGTTACTTTGATGTGGGAGGCGGAGGGTATACGTTAAATGCAGTGCCGAAAATGTAAAAAAATAAATAAAAAACAAACAAACAAAACAATGGGGCGTTGTTATAATCCCGCCCCATATAAAGTATGCAAATTTTTGAGTGGGGCGGTATAAACCCGCCCCACAATAAATTAAAAAAAAAAAGAAAAAAAATGGGGCGGGGTATAAACCACGCACTGGCGTGAAGCGCGAGACTTTACGTCACTTTGGTATGGGCGGAATACTATATCAACGCACTGGTGTGGGGCGAACACTATATCAACGTTCGACTAAAATTTGGGTTTGGTCTTGGTCGCCGACCAAATTTAGTCGGAAATTTGGTATAGTATGGTATTTGATCTTTAGTCCGTCCCACTACGTCTCTATCTCTTCCCAAATATTTGGTCTTGGTCGCCACATTGCGGTTGCTCTAAGCCTTTAGTCTCTCGAGGTTGAATCTCTCTCTAGGTTTGTTTTGTCAAAATTTTAGTTAAAATGAAATGGGCTTTGGTATTAAGGTGTCCACTAGTAGGAAAATGACCCTAACCAGAGTTGGGCACTGTGATGTCTTTTGGCTCTTCAACTCTTATTAGTTTATATTGATAAAATCACTAGTGAGATCCTAAAATATCAAATATATTTATTTTGTCTTGATATTTCATAATGCCAAAACGTGTTTGTTCATCTATATGGCTCCACAAAAAAAGGAAAAAAAAAATGTTGGTTGCCATACGATCACCATAAAACTTCAACCTTTGCCCAAGAAAAAAAGTTCAAATCACCGGGAATCCGAGAAACAGCGAGCAAGCTCGACTTCGTGTGAAAAATGAAAACGAACGGCAACACATTTGAGATCTCCTTTTTCAAGCAGCGAGTAATGCTACGTTGATCGTGGGCTAGCCACATCGGGTCGTCCCTGATAAGACAGCGGCGGGACCCACAAACCAGCCCCAGGCCGGTGTTAGCGGGGGCGGGTTTTGGTGGTGTGGTCCCTCCCGGGTTATCTCACAAGGGATAACCCGTTGCGGCTAGCCCACGATCAACAAAGCACTCTTTTTGCAAGCATAAAAATCGAGAGAGATCCAAACCAATTTAGATAGGATAGGAAAAGGTATGGGGACTCGTGCGCTCGCTATCCTTATTAGTAATAGTATATATAATTATTATGTTTCCCTTTCCACTATAAAACAAAATAAAATACGTCGGGTATAAAGCATCGCTTTTATGAGAAACAGAGCTCTCGCATGGCGTTTAGGGGACCATTGCTTTCTTTCTCGAAGTTAGCAAATTATCATCCACTTATTTGAAGAACTTAGTATTTTGTTTTTGGTCAGGTGACATGTGAATGTGATGTTCTTTCGTATACGGAGGAAACATGTTACTTGATAACAATTTTTTATTTTTCATTTTCTTTTTACCGATTAAGTTTGAGTGATGCTCGGCTACCGCCGCACCCCACCTCAAAGGACCGCGTCTCACAATCCCTAGAACCCGGTGGAGCTTGCAAAGATAGGTTATGAGTCCCCTTTGTAGGTCTCTATTTTTTGTGAGGTGCGGTTGGTTTAACGATATTTAAAAGGCGGTAGATGTAGAATTATCGATTAAGTTTGGGTTTTAGAAAAACCCCAAAACTTATGATCAAACAAACAGAAAAAAAAAAAACAAAATCAAAACCAAAACCATTACTGAGGCGGCTAAAACATACGAAAATTAATACAAAAATCATTTACTCCCATCGAACCACCCATTTATTTGTTTAGGATCAAGTTTTCCTATACAGCGTACATGCTTTCAAATGCTTTATCATTTCTTTTTTATCCCATCTTCTGCTCGAACACTTGCATCCATTCATTTCTTTCAAATTATCATCGACTGCACTTCTCAAGACAGTAGGAGGTTACTGGAATCGCCCGATTTATTATTGGATGCGAAATTGCACATTATTGTAAGTCATATCGACCAGCACTAGTTTTCACTTTTCCTATCTTATCAATAATACAAAACAAAGCTAGGCTAAGTTTGCCTAGCTGAGTGGTGGTCAGGATTTGTCCGTGGGAAAGATAAATCAAGAATTTGTGGTTCTCCCTGCCACACCCTACAAGTCGCACACGTGGTGTTCATTCCAATATTATGAATTAAAAATGAATACTCAAATCAAGATATGGAATTTCAAAAAATTATAACGGGGAGGTTCGAACTCATGACCTATTGTGTCATAAAGTGGCCTCTAACCATTGTTCCACCTTGGTTGGAATTGATAGAAAAGATAAATCAATAGTGGTTGTTTGTTCAACTTCAATATTAATTAGTATAAGTGTTATATTAATTAGTATAAGTGATTTGTCTAGAGAGAAGAAAATCTATGGTTATGGTTTGTTCAACTTAAATATTAATTAGTATAAGTGTTTTATTAATTGATGTTTCATTAATTTCTCATGATAAATGATTTATTAATTTTACATCATAAATATCCCTTAATTAATATTAATACATATCTCCATCAATAAATAATAATTTTGACAAAAATTATTTCAATAGATATTAGTGGTGATGGTGGTAGTAGAGGAAGAAATAAGTGGTGGAAGCGGTGGAAGGTGTTACTAAGTGGTGGAGGCGGTAACATTAGTTTTGGTGGAAGAAATAGTGACACTGGATGGTTTTAATGACGGTGGTATTGGTTTTTTCTTTTTGAATCAAAAATAATAATTTTTTTTACATGACGGGTAACATTGTATTGTGAAAAGTATAGTTGGTTGTTTTTGACACGATCAAAAAAGGCGGGTAACAAATACTTTTGGGATGATACCAAATCATATAAGACAAAATGGTTGTTTTTGGTACCCTTTTGCTATCTTTGGTAACCTTTCGTACGCATGATTTTCAGTATTAACAAAAAACATATAGTTGAATAAATTAATTGACGACCTAAGTTTGTTAAATCTAAACTTTATACATGACGTGTGGGATCAAAAGTTATAAGGGTTCCAAATATTCTACGAGGGATGGAAATTTAAAATGGTGGTGGTGGAGAAATAAGATATATCTGGTGGTTTGTGGTACTGGCCGGTTTTGATGAGTAGTAATTGATTATGTTAATTATGTCTTGCTACAAAAGGATAACACTATAAATTAGAAATGTGGTTGATCGTCTTAATGCTAATATAAACTCGGTTAAAATACATGAAAATTAAGAAGAAGAAAAAAACATTTGGATGTCACGTTATATAATAAATAACACTAAAAATACATATTTAGTATCAAGGTTTCTCGGCCAATAGATAAATCTAAGGTTGTATTGAGATCCAGTAAGCGGAGGGCAAGTTGGTCTTGGATTTACGAATGATAATGAATATAATGAAACGCTCCCTCTCGGTTTCTCCAATGAAAACCGAAACCTTCTAAAAAAAATAATCAATCGAACAACACTTAGATGGAGCATCACCACCGGTGTAAACTTCTACGAATTGCTACATATCCAGTGAAATATCTACAAATTAATCTGGTGATTTCGATCCTAAGTGGTTTTTAACGAGGCATGCAATTAAATCTCTAATAGTGATTTTAAAGGTATTTAATAATTACAACATTCTCTTATAAGTTTTGTTTAGGCAAGTATTGATTTAATTTGGGTTCTTTTACATTTTTGTATTAGGTTGATGACTTTTTAATTTGAATACATGTTTGGTTAACAAACTTTGATACATATAGGGTATTTTCTTTGTAGAACTGATGTTAGTCTTTCATTTTCCCGTTAGCACTTTGTTTGATCCGTATTTGTAGACATTATTTGACTAATGTTGGGGTATTTGTTTAATCTCAAGGCCGATTAAACCCAATGTGTGTTGTATGCATTGAAGGCGACAGAAGTTTGTGTCGGCTCTACCTTGAAACTAATAATTTTTCTTCGGAAGGTTATTTGAATTTATGTAGATACAAATATCAAAATGACTATGCTCTTTAAAACTCCAAATTACTTGAGTAACACTAGATGTGAGAACGTCATTCATGCACTACTTAGCATAGTTGGTGTGAAATCTTTTTATCCACGAATTTCTTCAATTTTATGTTATCAATATGATTGAGAAAGAATCTTACACATGTTTTGATTTACTATTATAAGTTTATTTTTTCAACTCACGTGTGTATATCTCGACCTTCCAATAGCCAAAGGGTTCTTCATTTTTATAACTCTCACATTTGCAAAAAAATAAATAAATAATGTTTATCTATAGTAGGGAAAATATTATGGGTTTTTGCTTCACTCCTTAGAGCCTTAGTTATCAATAATTACAGAACAAATGTATTCATAAACATCATGGAGTTGGATTGGCAGTTTAGGTATATGTACTGTTAGATGAAATATTCTTTTTGAAGTTTGAAATTATGGTATGATGGAACAATAAATGGGGTAAAATTTTATTTACTGTATTTTTTATTTTAGTTTCATGTTGGCACAACATTATTACTCCGTCCAGATAATAAATTGGAATAACATGCTTAAGTAAAAAATAAAAAGATCAGGTAACCCATTTTGTTTCCCAAAACCTATTTGAATATCAAAATAATTACTCACGAATAAAATGAAGCAAGAGGAATGTGAACAATATCGTATTAGAGACAAAACATCCCCGTGCCGTTACGACGGGGTTAAGATCTAGTCTACAATATAAAGCACGGTTGTTTTGAGTGGTGGCGGGATTTATTTGGGCAAAGATAAATCTACGATTGTAGTGGTTGTGCGGACCACACCCATGCTTTCCACACGTGCGCCAAGGCTAACTTTGCCTATATGAGTGGTGGTCGGGATTTATCCTTGGCAAAGATAAATCAAAGGCTGTGATCCTCCGTGCCACACCCTACAAAGTCGCACACGTGGTGTTAATTCCAATATTATGAATTAAAAATGAATACTCGGGTCAAGATATTGAATTTTAAAAATTATAACGGGAGGTTCGAACTCATGACCTATTGTGTCATAAGAGTGGCCTCTAACCATTGTTCCACCTTGGTTGGAATTGATAAAAAGATAAATCAACGGTGGTTGTTTGTTCAACTTAAATATTAATTAGTATAAGTATTTTATTAATTAGTATAAGTGATTTGTCTAGAGAGAAGATAAATCTATGGTTATGGTTTGTTCAACTTAAATATTAATTAGTATAAGTGTTTTATTAATTTAGGAAACATTAATTTCTCATGATAAATGATTTATTAATTTTACATCATAAATATCCCTTAATTAATATTAATACATATCTCCATCAATAAGTAATAATTTTGACAAAAATTATTTCAATAGATATTAGTGGTGGTGGTGGTAGTAGAGGAAGAAGTAAGTGGTGGAAGCGGTGGAATGTGTTACAAAGTGGTGGAGGCGGTAACATTAGTTTTGGTGGAAGAAATAGTGGCTTTGGATGGTTTTAATGGCGGTGGTATTAGTTTTTCTTTTTGAATCAAAAATAATAAAATTTTTTACATGATGGGTAACATTGTATTGTGAAAAGTATAGTTGGTTGTTTTGACACGATCAAAAAAGGCGGATAAAAAATACTTTTGGGATGATACCAAATCATATAAGACAAAATGGTTGTTTTTGGTGCCACTTTGCTATCTTTGGTAACCGTTAAAATCACGCATGATTTTCGGTATTAACAAAAAACATATAGTTGAATAAATTAATTGACGACCTAAGTTTGTTAAATCTAAACTTTATACATGACGTGTGGGATTAAAAGTTATAAGTGCGCCCAATATTCTACGAGGGATGGAAAATGGTGGTGGTGGAGAAAGAAGTAATATACGGTGGTTTGTGGTGCGGCCGGTTTTGATGAGTAGTAATTGACTATGTTAATTATGTCTTTGCTACAAAAGGATAACACTATAAATTAGAAATGTGGTTGATCGTCTTAATGCTAATATAAACTCGGTTAAAATACATGAAAATTAAGAAGAAGAAAAAAAACATTTGGATGTCACGTTATATAATAAATAAAACTAAAAACTACATATTTAGTATCAAGGTTTCTCAGTCAATAGATAAATCTAAGGTTGTATTGAGATCTCGTAAGCATAGGGCGAGTTGGTCTTGGATTTACGAATGATAATGAATATAATGAAACGCTCCCTCTCGGTTTGTCCAATGAAAACCGAAACCTTCTAAAAAAATAATCAATCGAACAACACTTAGATGGAACGCATCACCACCAGTGTAAACTTCTACGAATTGCTACATATCCGGTGAAATTTCTACAAATTAATCGGTGATTTCCTCCTACCGTTGCGGGGCATGCAATTAAATCTCTAATAGTGATTTTAAAGGTATTTAATAATTATAAAATTCTCTTATAAGTTTTGTTTATGCAAGTATTGATTTAACTTGGGTTCTTTTATATTTTTGTGTTAAGTTGATGACTTTTTAATTTGAATACATGTTTGGTTAACAAACTTTGATACATATAGGGTATTTTCTTTGTAGAAGCGATGTTAGTCTCTCATTTTCCCGTTATCACATTGTTTCGATCCCGTATTTGTAGACATTATTTGACTAATATTGGGGTATTTGTTTAATCTCAAGGCCGATTAAACCCAATGTGTGTTGTATACATTGAAGGCAGGTGTCGGCTCTACCTTGAAACTAATAATTTTTCTTCGGAAGGTTAGTTGAATTTATGTAGATACAAATATCAATATGACTATGCTCTTTAAAACTCCAAATTACTTGAGTAACACTAGATGTGAGAACGTCATTCATGCACTACTTAGCATAGTTGGTGTGAAATCTTTTTATCCACGAATTTCTTCAATATTATGTTATCAATATGATTGAGAAAGAATCTTACACATGTTTTGATTTACTATTATAAGTTTATTTTTTCAACTCACATGTGTATATCTCAGCCTTCCAATAGCCAAGGGTTCTTCATTTTTATAACTCTCACATTTTGCAAAAATAAATAAATAGTGTTTATCTATAGAAGGGAAAATATTATGGGTTTTTGCTTCACTCCTTAGAGCCTTAGTTATCAATAATTTCGGAACAAAAGTATTCATAAACATCATGGAGTTGGATTGGCAGTTTAGGTATATGTACTGTTAGATGAAATATTCTTTTTGAAGTTTGAAATTATGGTATGATGGAACAATAAATAGGGAAAAATTTTATTTACTGTATTTTTTATTTTATTTTCATGTTGGCACAACATCATTACTCCGTCCAGATAATAAATTGGAATAACATGCTTAAGTAAAAAAATAAAAAGATCAGGTAACCCATTTTGTTTCCCAAAACCTATTTGAATATCAAAATAATTACTCACGAATAAAATGAAGCAAGAAAAATGTGAACAATATCGTATTAGAGACAAAACATCCCGTGCCGTTACGGCATGGGTTAAGATCTAGTCTCCCTTATAAAGCATAGCATGGACAACTTAGCCTAGATAAAGAGCGGTCAGGATGCATTCTGGGGAAAGCTAAATCTACGGCTGTAAAATGGTGAGTTTAATTAAATATCAATAATAAATATTCCATTAGTATTTCATAATAAATGTTTGTTTAATTAATCAAATATAAATATGCTTTCATTAATACAGTACATGATCAATTTATCTTATATTAAATCAATAGACATAAATGGTGGTTTTGATGGTGGGTGGGGTGGTGGATCAACGGTGGGGATAATGGTGGTGGGTGTTGGTGAGAATCAATTTATCTTATATTAAATGCATTCTGGGAAAGCTAAATCTACGGCTGTAAAATGGTGAGTTTAATTAAATATCAATAATAAATGTTCCATTAGTATTTCATAATAAATGTTTGTTTAATTAATCAAATATAAATATGCTTTCATTAATACAGTACATGATCAATTTATCTTATATTAAATCAATAGACATAAATGGTGGTTTTGATGGAGGGTGGGGGTGGTGGATCAACGGTGGGGATAATGGTGGTGGGTGTTGGTGAGAATCAATTTATCTTATATTAAATCAATAGACATAAATGGTGATTTTGATGGTGGGTGGGGGTGGTGGATCAACGGTGGGGATAATGGTGGTGGGTGTTGGTGAGAATGGTGGAGTAATGACGTTATTGGTGGCAGTGGTGGTGGAAGAAGTAGTGATAGTGGTGAGAAAGATGTACTAACGTAGATAAATTACTTAGTTACTCTTGGTTAATTTTTTTATTTGATATTACTTTTTTTCAAAAAAATTTAAAATAATACTTTCGCGGTCAGGATGCATTCTGGGGAAAGCTAAATCTACGGCTGTAAAATGATGAGATTAATTAAATATAAATAATACTTTCGCGGTCAGGATGCATTCTGGGGAAAGCTAAATCTACTGCTGTAAAATGATGAGATTAATTAAATATAAATAATAAATGTTCCATTAGTATTTCATAATAAATGTTTGTTTAATTAATCAAATATAAATATGCTTTCATTAATACAGTACATAATCAATTTATCAGACAACTTAGCCTAGATAAAGAGCGGTCGGGATGCATTACAGGGAAAGCTAAATCTACATTTGTAAAATGATGAGTTTAATTAAATATCAATAATAAATGTTTCATTAGTATTTCATAATAAATATTTGTTTAATTAATCAAATATAAATATGCTTTCATTAATACAATACATAATCAATTTATCTTATATTAAATCAATAGACATAAATGGTGATTTTGATGGTGGGTGGGGGTGGTGGATCAACGGTGGGGATGATGGTGGTGGGTGTTGGTGAGAATGGTGGAGTAATGACGTTAATGTTGGCGGTGGAAGAAGTAGTGATAGTGGTGAGAAAGATGTACTAACGTAGATAAATTACTTAGTTACTCTTGGTTAATTTTTTTATTTGATATTACTTTTTTTTTTAAATTTAAAATAATACTTTCGCGGTCAGGATGCATTCTGGGAAAAGCTAAATCTACGGCTGTAAAATGATGAGTTTAATTAAATGTCAATAATAAATGTTCCATTAGTATTTCATAATAAATGTTTGTTTAATTAATCAAATATAAATATGCTTTCATTAATACAGTACATAATCAATTTATCTTATATTAAATCAATAGACATTAATGGTGATTTTGATGGTGGGAGGGGATGGTGGATCAACGGTGGGGATAATGGTGGTGGGTGTTGGTGAGAATGGTGGAGTAATGACGTTAATGGTGGTGGTGGTGGTGGAAGAAGTGGGATGAGAAAGATGTACTAACGTAGATAAATTACTTAGTTACTTTTGGTTAATTTTTTTAATTGATATTACTTTTTTTTAAAAATTTAAAATAATACTTTCGTTAATACAATACATAATAAATTTATTTTATATTGAATCAGTGGACATTAATATTGGTTGTGATGGCGGCTATAAAATGATGAGTTTAATTAAATATCAATAATAAATGTTCTATTAGTATTTCATAATAAATGTTTGTTTAATTAATCAAATAAATATGCTTTCATTAATACAATACATAATCAATTTATCTTATATTAAATCAGTAAACATTAATGGTGGTTTTGATGGTGGGTGGGGTGGTGGATCAACGGTGGGGATAATGGTGGTGGGTATTGGTGAGAATGGTGGAGTAATGACGTTAATGGTGGCGGTGGTGGTGGTGGAAGAAGTAGTGATAGTAGGATGAGAAAGATGTACTAACGTAGATAAATTACTTAGTTACTCTTGGTTAATTTTTCTATTTGATATTACTTTTTTTTTTAAATTTAAAATAATACTTTCGTTAATACAATACATAATAAATTTATTTTATATTGAATCGGTGGACATTAATATTGGTTGTGATGGTGGGCGGGGGTGGTGGATCACCGATGGGGATAATGGCGGTAGGTGTCGGATGTGAGAATGGTGGAGTGATGACGTTAATGGTGGTGGTGATGGAAAAAGTAGTGGTAAGAAGAGCTAAATTTACGGTTGTAAAATGATCAGTTTAATTAAATTTCAATAATAAATATTCTATTAGTATTTCACAATAAATGTTTGTTTAATTCATAATCAAATAAATATGCTTTCATTAATATAGTACATAATAAATTTATGTTATATTAAATCAATAGATATTAATGGTGGTTGTGATGGTGGGTAGGGGTGGTGGATCAATTGTGGGGATAATGGTGGTGGTTGTTGGTGAGAATGGTAGAGGCGATGACGTTGATGGTGGTGGAAGAAGTAGTGGTCTTGGGATGAGAAAGGTGTCCTAAGGTAGATAAATTACTTTGTTACACTTGGTTTTTTTTATTTGATATTACTTTTTCTTATAAAAATAAAATAAAATAATACTTTCGTTAATACAGTATATAATAAATTTATATTATATTGAATCAATGGACATTAATATTGGTTGTGATGGTGGGCGAGTGATAGGTGTCGTAAAACACCTAATTTTATATCTAGTATTTATGCTTTCTTTGCGAGTTTTCTTGTAAATTATGTATCTTATGTCTGCTTTTGAGTTTATTAGGTGCAATGGAGTCATTTGGGCCAAAGACCCAGTGGAACTCGCTCAAATCCAAGATTTCTTCTCATCATCTCGAAGAGCACGAAAAGATGAAGACAATGGCGAAAGAACGGAGTCATTCGGAGTTCGTATGAGGAAGTTATGAGCAAAAGAAGAACTCAAAAGACTAAAAGGGCAACATGGTCATTTCATAGGCTAAGTGCTATTGCCACCCTTTGTACATTAAGGGGTAGTCATTCTGTTAAGGGACAACTCTTCTTAGAGGAGTGCTAACTATAGACCAGCTAAGGTTAAGGGAAGGTCAATTTGGTTAGCCCTTATCAGAAGCGACCAGGCGTAAATAACCATCCCCATTCTTACGCATAAACCTGAATATCGAGAAATGTTATTTTCTCAATCATTATCATCACTGAAATTGGAATTCGAG
Source organism: Papaver armeniacum (assembly GCA_023531295.1). Classification (NCBI taxonomy): domain Eukaryota; kingdom Viridiplantae; phylum Streptophyta; class Magnoliopsida; order Ranunculales; family Papaveraceae; genus Papaver; species Papaver armeniacum. The sequence goes on from JAJJWW010017376.1 coordinate 11,103, forward strand.
AGAAAGGGGCTCTTTGTGAGGAATCGAGTTGAAGGTGAAGTAGGCAGGGTTATGCTCAAGTTGGAGTTAATAGAAGAAATTGATGAAGAGGATGGCGACACAAGAGCTTACGAGATCCAGTGAGGAATTGAAGAAGAATTCAAGAAATTCGAGTTAGGGTTCCATGGTTTTATTGAGATCGGAGATGAGAATGAATAGTTTGAATTAGGGATTTACGGTAGGAACTGGTCGAATCTGATGTGGAATCGAAGATGGGTTATCGGATATGAGTTTCAAGCAGCGGTTGGGTTCTGTTGATTTGGGGTTTTCACATAAATTAGGGTTCGAGAAGCAAGATCCAAGGCAACGATTGCAGTGATGGTTCCGGAGGTAATGGATTGAGTAGAAGATTGCGGTGAATGACGGCTTAAGTGTTGTTGATCGGTATGGAGGGTTTAGCTCGAGCTTGGTGATGGGATTCGGAGTTTGGCGGTGAACGAGGGGACGATAAGAAGAAGAAGGGTTGGCTGCCATTGTAAATGGAGTTCGAGCTAGAGTGCGGATCGAGTGGAAGATCTTTGGCACGAATGGAAGAAGATCGTGATTGAGATTAGCGGAAGAAACAAGTGTGGAGTTGCAATTAAAATGGGAGATGTGATCTTTGCTATAGAATCAATGAAGCAAATGGGTATGGCGAGAGGATCAAATCTGCTGGAATTCGGCCTTGAGATGTAGACAATGAAGATGAAGTTTGTGTTGCTCTTGGTGTTGATCTGGGGAGTTGATTTGAATGAAATTTATCTTGGTGGTGATTTGATAGAGATGGAGTTCGGGGGCAAGATTGATGGAAGAAGAAGTCTTGCTCGATTTCAAGGAAGGATGCAATTGTAAAGTTGGTAGGTTCTTTGTGAGAGAGCAAGGTGAAATGAAATGAATGATAGATGCATGCTAGGATGATTGCGAGGTTATTGAGCTTGAGTTGTGTTGCTGCCGGGTTTGGTCTTGAGGTATTGCGGCTAATCTGGTGGTGATGTTCTTTGGATGATTATGTCTTTGAAGTGCAACAATTTGTGAAATGATCTTTGCAAGGGCTAAGTGCAAGCAAATAGAAGCCAAGATGGTAGCTACAATGTAATGGCGGGGAAATGGTGGTTGTTTCGAGATGAATGGATGAAGGAATGGGGATTGGTGAGATGTTGTTGTGGAAGGCAGGCATGGAATGAATATAGCGAGTGCGGGGTGAGTTGATGGTTGTTGCGGTAGCTACGGGAAAATAGAATGAGATGGAAATTGCGGGTTATGATCTTTGAGGTGTGCTCGGGTTGAAAATGCGGGAGTAAATACTAGTGAATTTGCGGGGTGTGTGTTTGTCAATACATGGAGTTATAGGTTGAATTGCTTTGGCAAGTTTGGAAATGGGTTGTGAGTCTGTGGTGAGATGGAGAAAGAAGCGGGTGTAAGAGCATTGGCGAGATTGGTAGATCTTTGTTGAGGGTTTGATGGGTGTGAATGAGTTGTGATAATTTGAGAGAAGGGTTGTGCTTAATCCGGGGAGTGATTCGGATGCAATACAATTGGATTTGTGGTAATGTGCTCTCAGTTTGGGGTTTGAAGTTGCGGGGGCCATGATGGCTGGCTATGCACTGAGATTGTGCAACACGGCCAAGCTTTGTGCAATGGCTTTGGCCCTCGGCCTATCCAGCTGAAAGTAAGACTACGACGACCACGGCTCACTTTGACTCGGTCGGTGATTGACCCGATCCGACCAGTTGACCCGACCGGTCTGACCCGTTGACCGGTGGCCGGTTTGACTTGCCGGTCTGAAATATTTTCGGCGACGATCCGGTGGGATTAGGCCACAATCCCGATTTTCCGGCGGCGTTTTTGGGACAAAATTTCTACACGGGTTTCTCTCCATGGTGGGCGGGTGAATTTCCAACTAACGGACTTTGAAGACAAAACCTAATTTTGGAAGGAGTGGAGCTATAAAAGAGAGGACTTTTACCTAATTGAGGATATCTTTTTCTAATTCTTTTTCCTCTACTTGTTTTCTAGGGTTTAGAACATGAAACTTCTCTTTCTTCTTGTGATGAACTCCTTGAATATGAGCTAGATTTTATTATTGGTTATGGAATAAGTTGGATTTCCAAACATGGGTTTTTGTGCAATAAATTAGTTTTCTCTCATATTATCGTTTATGATTCACCATGAATATTGTTACATGATTTGAATGCTTGTTAGTCGAGTCGCGAATCGATTGAGTTTGTTTTCATCTCTATTGCTAGATTAGGGTTATTATACGCAAAAGTGATAATTCCGGATTGCAAGTAGCATAAATATGATTATAGTTTGTAGTGATATATTCTTGTGATCATATGTGAACCATAACCTTTGTTAAATCGGATTAGTGCGTTTTCCACGTTCGATTGCTTTGATTGGCCTGATTTCATAGAACTTAACGCACCTAGGGAATTAAACTTGATTAGTGCTTTTACACGTTAGGTTGTTCCTTTAGGTAGAATTCATATTCGCATCTTTTAATGTGTTTGTTGATGACATGAGGAGATTTGCGGGATATTCTTGCGATCAAGGTATTCTAGGGTCTTTGATAAAAGTTGAGATTAAAATATCAATTCTAGTTATTGTGGTGAAAACATGTTAGTGAATGAAAACGAAATCCTTAACCAATATTTCTTATCCTTGATTTGATTTGTTTGCTTATTTTCTTTATTTGTTTTATTTAGTTTATTATATAAAATCACAAAACTCCTCGGTGTTATTTATAGGAACCAGAAACAATTTGACAACCTAGACCTCTCTGTGGGATCGATCCTTTCTTGCCCTTGCTATATTTATATTTTGAGTAGTAAGAAAGTGTAATTATATTTGTGTAAGCTTACGGCGCGGTCAAATTTTGGCGCCATTGCTTGGGGAGGCAACGGTTGTCAATTGTTTTTGGTTTCTTATTTTTGTATTTAGTTTTTGTTCTATTTTTTTTTTTTATTTTTTATTTTTTTTTTTCTTATTTTCTGGGTTTTAACCTTGGTTTGAGAATCTTATTTCAGGTGCTTATTTCGATGGAAGGAGCATATTGGAGCAATGGATATGATTTTCAACCTCCTCAACACTATGAAAATTACCCACCATCTATGGGATGCAATCAAAACCAATTTATTGGCTATGATGCATATCCTAGAGAACCTTATGGTGATTTTCATACATACCAACAACAACCTTGTAGTGGGTATGTAAGTCAACCACCTAGGTGGGATAATTCCACATCTAATTGGCTTTATTCGAGTTGTATGCAGATTATGAATGGGTTACAAAACATGCAACAAAGGCTAGACCAACTTGATCGTGATAGAGAGAACGTCGCACAAACCAATTTTTGGAATATTTCTTCTTACCCGACTCCAGATCGTAGTTATGATCATTCACCCATTCAAAGGGAAGAGTCATGGGAAAGAGAACATATTGTAGTCAATGGTGGTAAGCGTGTGAACGTTGGAAACTTACGTGGAAATTATACAAGTTGGAAGATGATGGAGCCTCGGAAGAGCTAGTCGATGAAATTAGTAGGACCATTCATATGGAACTTAAACAACACGTGATAAGGGTTGGGAAACTTATGCGATTCTTATTATGGTGAGTCCGAAGATGAAGACGAAGATGAATGTGTTAAAAAGGACCGACCTTTGGAGATATTTGATGACATTAGTGTAGTTGACTCAACTATTGATCTTTATAATGATCAACAACCTATTCAAAAGGTAATTGAGTATGATGAAACTAGTGTGTTACACAACTTCCTTGCAACAAGGTGTGAGTCTAATAAAGAGGAGTATGTTGAGAATGAAACCGGTTTGACCGATATTGTGGAAGACCCAATTGAACTTGTGCATGATTGTAATGATGACGTTTATGTCGAGACTTTGGTTAAGGCAGAAACGGACGAAGAATGGTTGCAAGGTTTAATAGAGGACCATGATATAAAAGAGGTGAATAATTCACTTGAGTTTTTCAAGGATGAAGAGGATTCCATAATACAAGAGATTGTGAAAGGTTTATCTAACCCTTTGCCTATTGTTTCTTCTCCTTTACCTCTTATTGGTTTGAATGTATGTGCTTCAAGAACATTGTTGGATGACTTTGTTTCTCGTTTTCCGCCATTAGAGAAACTTGATTCTCATACTATGCAGGTTATGGAACCAGAAACCGTGGAGGTACCCGACTTCTATATTCTTTATACGCTTCCATGTGTGGACAAGAATAAGTGTGGGGGAAGCTTTTATCGGTTCATAGCTTCACTTTTGCTTTACGTTACTAATATTTGTGTGAAGCTAGTGTTTGCAAAACAGGTTCTATGGAAGGATCCCCAACTTTTCCGATTATTGGTGTATGGGGAATGAATCTTACAAGAAGCTAAGTCGGGCCGTCGACTTTAAAACAAGCGCTTAGTGGGAGGCAACCCACCGGTTTTGTATCTCTTATCCTTTTTCTTTTTATTTTTGTTTTGTTTATTTATTTTTTACTGTTTTTATATCATATTTGCATCCCTATGTTTAATTTCATTGAGTCCGTAATCTATCTTAGAAGAGAATTATGACGAATACCTTTTCGTCAGAAAATTTCAGACTGCGCGTAGTTCAGTCCAGAGACCATAACTGTCAGACCGTTTATCAAAACACTGTGAAATTTTGACACTGTGTAGAAAACACGTAGATGAACAACTTTTGTGAAATGGAGTTTTTCCAAATTCCTTACCAATTTGCACAGTTTTTGCGTTTTATCTGCTGTTACGTCAGAATTCAGAACTTTCGGTTTACACATTGAGGACAATGTGAAGTTTAAGTGTGGGGAGCATTTATATGTTTGTTTTTGACACCATTAGTGGATGGAACCATTTTGAATGCAGGAGTTGAGGAACCAATTAATTAAAAGGGGAAGAATATAGCTCGAAATCACAAATTAACATGATAGTTGTTACCATATCTCGGAATATCACCATATCACATTCTATTTTTATTTTTCCATATTTATCTATTATTCTCTAAGTGCTTTGGTGGGTCACTAAACATCGACGTGTTATTCTGCTAGGATGAAATAGAGTGGTTGAGTTACATAAAAAAAAAAAAAGGAAAAAAAAAAAAAAAAAAAAAAATGAAAAAAAAAAAAAAAAAAAATATATGAAAAAAAAAAAAAGGACCGATCAATTAGACCAAAAACGGAATAAAAAGACACTTGGGAATAGCAAAGTATGTGTGAAACGTAGTCCCTGTCTCAAAGTCGCCTAAACAAGCGTGGAATGCGGGATCAAAGGCAACTATCATGTACTTGCGACAAGAAGCATGCGCTTGGATCCAAAAGATCTAATCATGCCGTCTAAAAAAAAAAAAAAAAAAAAAAGAAAAATTGGATCCAGTTTGATCCAATCATATAAAAAAAAAAAAAAATTTATTAATGTGTTGAATAAAGTCACTTTTGGTTCCCTTGTATATGCCAATTGATTTGATGTAGCATTCAGCACTAAGTAGCTCAATCCAATAGGATTAGGTTCATCTTGGCTCGATCAGTGACCTTGAGACAGGATATGGGAAACATCGAACACTTGAGAATATTCGCCAACATCTACATCTTATCCATCTTCTTTATCTTTTCATTGTGATTGTGGTTTGTCGTTTAGAGTATTGTGGCTTGTTCGACTATCTAATTAGAGTTTATTTACTAATAATTGAATTGAATTTGCAAGGTACCTCCTCCATTAGTCAATTTGGATTCGTTCATTGATTTGTCACGAATAGACGGAGTTTGAAATATAGGTTTTGTAGGTATATCTCTAGTAAACCTTCACGAGACTATAACTCGTCCACTAGGGACACCTAGGGGTTTAAAGGCTTGTTATTTATGCTAAAATTAACCGTAGCCTCGACGTCACGGAGTTGTTGTATTTTTATTTTTGTTTTGTTTGATTTGCTCGAGGACTAGCAAAGTCTAAGTGTGGGGAATCGATAGGTGTCGTAAAACACCTAATTTTATATCTAGTATTTATGCTTTCTTTGCGAGTTTTCTTGTAAATTATGTATCTTATATCCTTTTGAGTTTATTAGGTGCAATGGAGTCATTTGGGCCAAAGACCCAGTGGAACTCGCTCAAATCAAGATTTCTTCTCATCATCTCGAAGAGCACGAAAAGATGAAGACAATGGCGAAAAGAACGGAGTCATTCGGAGTTCGTATGAGGAAGTTATGAGCAAAGAAGAACTCAAAAGACTAAAAGGGCAACATGGTCATTTCATAGGCTAAGTGCTATTGCCAATTTTTGTACATTAAGGGGTAGTCATTCTGTTAAGGGACAACTCTTCTTAGAGGAGTGCTAACTATAGACCGGCTAAGGTTAAGGGAAGGTCAATTTGGTTAGCCCTTATCGAAGCGACCGGGCGTAAATAACCATCCCCATTCTTACGCATAAACTTTGAATATCGAGAAATGTTATTTTCTCAATCATTATCATCTGAAATTGGAATTGGAGAAAGGGGCTGCTTTGTGAGGAATCGAGTTGAAGGTGAAGTAGACGAGGTTATGCTCAAGTTGGAGTTAATAGAAGAAATTGATGAAGAGGATGGCGACACGAGGAGAGCTTACAGATCCAGTGAGGAATTGAAGAAGAATTCAAGAAATTCGAGTTAGGGTTCCATGGTTTTATTGAGATCGGAGCGAGAATGAATAGTTTGAATTAGGGATTTACGGTAGGAAGCTGGTCGAATCGATGTGGAATCGAAGATGGGTTATCGGATATGAGTTTCAAAGCGGTTGGGTTACATTGATTTGGGGTTTTCACATAAATTAGGGTTCGAAGCAAGATCCAAGGCAACGATTGCGGTGATGGTTACGGAGGTAATGGATTGAGTAGAAGATTGCGGTGGCAATGACGGCTTAAGTGTTGTTGATCAGTATGGAGGGTTTAGCTCGAGCTTGGTGATGGGATTCGGAGTTTGGCGGTGATCAGGGACGATAAGAAGAAGAAGGGTTGGCTGCCATTGTAAATGGAGTTCGAACTAGAGTGCGGATCAGTGGAAGATGCTGGCACGAATGGAAGAAGATCGTGATTGAGATTGGCAGAAGAAACAGTGTGGAGTTGCAATTAAAATGGGAGATGTGATCTTGCTATAGAATCAATGAAGCAAATGGGTATGGCGGAGAGGATCAAAACTGGAATTGCGGCCTTGAGATGTAGACAATGAAGATGAAATTTTGTGTTGCTCTTGGTGTTGATACGAGGAGTTGAAATTTGAATGAAATTTATCTTGGTGGTGATTTGATAGAGATGCGGGTTCGGGGCAAGATTGATGGAAGAAGAAGTCTTTGCTCGATTTCAAGGAAGGATGCAATTGTAAAGTTGGTAGGTTCTTTGTGAGAGAGCAAGGACTGAAATGAAATGAATGATAGATGCATGCTAGGATGATTGCGGGTTATTGAGCTTGAGTTGTGTTCTTTGCCGAGTTTGGTCTTGAGGTATTGCGGCTAATCTGGTGGTGATGTTCTTTGGATGATTATGTCTTTGAAGTGCAATTTGTGAAATGATCTTTGCAAGGGCTAAGTGCAAGCAAATAGAAGCCAAGATGGTAGCTACAATGTAATGGCGGGAAATGGTGGTTGTTTCGAGATGAATGGATGAAGGAATGGGGATTGGTGAGATGTTGTTGTGGAAGGCAGGCATGGAATGAATATAGCGAGGTGCGGGGTGAGTTGATGGTTGTTGCGGTAGCTACGGGGAAAATAGAATGAGATGGAAATTACGGGTTATGATCTTTGTCATGTGCTCGGGTTGAAAATGCGAGAGTAAATACTAGTGAATTTGCGGGGTGTGTGTTTGTCAATACATGGAGTTATAGGGGTGAATTCTTTGGCAAGGCGGAAATGGAGTTTGTGAGTCTGTGACTGAGATGGAGAAAGAGCGGGGTGTAAGAGAACATTAAGCGAGATTGGTAGATCTTGTTGAGGGTTTGATGGAGTTTGTGAATGAGTTGTGATAATTTGAGAGAAGGGTTGTGCTTAATCCGGGAGTGATTCGGATGCAATCTAATTGGATTTGTGGTAATGTGCTCTCAACTTGGGGTTTGAAGTTGCGGGGCCATGATGGCTGGCTATGCACAAGATTGTGCAACACGGCCTGGCTTTGTGCAATGGCTTTGGCCACTCGGCCTATCCGGTGAGTAAGACTACGACGACCCACGACTCACTTTGGCTTCGATCGATGATTGACCCGTCCGACCAGTTGACCGGCCGGTCTGACCCGTTGACCGGTGGCCGGTTTGACTTGGCCCGGTCACCTGAAATATTTTAGAATGACGATTCCGGTGGGATTCAAATACAATCCAGTTTTCCGGCGAGCGTTTTGGGACAAAATTTCTACACGGGTTTCTCTCCATGGTGGGCGGGTGAATTTCCAACTAATGGACTTTGAAGACAATACCTAATTTTGGAAGGAGTGGAGCTATAAAAGAGAAGACTTTTATTATCTTGAGGATATCTTTTTTTAATTATTTTCCTCTACTTGTTTTCTAGGGTTTAGAACATGAAACTTCTCTTTCTTCTTGTGATGAACTCCTTGAATATGAGTACCTAGATTTTATTATTGGTTATGGAATAAGTTGGATTTCCAAACATGGGTTTTTGATGCAATAAATTAGTTTTCTCTCATATTATCGTTTGCAATTCACCATGAATATTGTTTTATGATTTGAATGCTTGTTAGTCAAGTTGCAAATCGATTGAGTTTGTTTTCATCTCTATTGCTAGATTAGGGTTTATTATACGCAAAAGTGATAATTCCTTGGATTGCAAGTAGCATAAATATGATTATAGTTTGTAGTGATATATTCTTGTGATCATATGTGAACCATAACCTTTGTTAAATCGGATTAGTGCGTTTTCCACGTTCAATTGCTTTGATTAGCCTGATTTCATAGAACTTAACGCACCTAGGGAATTAAACTTTGATTAGTGCTTTTACACGTTAGGTTGTTCCTTTAGGTAGAATTCATATTCGCATCTTTTAATGTGTTTGTTGATGACATGAGGAGATTTGCGGGATATTCTTGCGATCAAGGTATTCTAGGGTCTTTGATAAAAGTTGAGATTAAAATATCAATTCTAGTTATTGTGTGAAAACATGTTAGTGAATGAAAAGCGAAATCCTTAACCAATATTTCTTATCTTGATTTGATTTGTTTGCTTATTTTCTTTATTTGTTTTATTTAGTTTATTATATAAAATCACAAAACTCGGTGTTATTTTATAGGAAACCAAACAATTTGACAACCTAGACCTCTCGTAGGATCGATCCTTTCTTGCCCTTGCTATATTTATATTTTGAGTAGTAAGAAAGTGTAATTATATTTGTGTAAA